>PVLC010005567.1:0-36833 GCA_004027655.1 Graphiurus murinus
ATCGAGGATCTCTCCTTTTCATCTGGAGACCCTCTAATGCCACATCCCCTCCCTAGCATCCACATATTAGGGAGAACATATGCTTCTTGATTCTTTGTGACTGACTAATCTCACTTAACATAATGTTTTCCAGTTGCATCCATTTCCCTGCAAAGAACATGATTTTATTCTTCTTTATGGCTGAGTAAAATTCCATTGTATACATATCCCATAGTTTTGTAATCCATTCATCTGTAGTTGGACATCTTGGCTGCTTCCATAGTTTGGCGATTGTGAATTGAGCTGCTATAAACATAGATACACATGCATCGCTCTGAATGAGGCCACGGGGAAGATGCCTAAGGGACTCTGGGCTGACAAAATGGCACGCACAGGTCTTAGGATGAGATGCATCAGCCGAATGTTCAGAAGTGGACTTGGTTTTAGAATCTCTAAGGAGAGCAGACAATATTTGAAGTAGACTTTGGTATTCCTAGATAATGAGACTTCAAAATACAATAAAGACATGAGACAGAGCATTTAATTGGTGGAAATATGTCAGTCTCTGTCAGTGAAGTGCAATCTGGACAAAGGAAGAATGACAAACAAGCCGGGCGTGGTGGCGCACGCTTGTAATCCCAGCATTTGGGAGGCTGAGACCGGAGGATCCCGGTTCCCGGCCAGCCTCAGCTACCTAGTGAGGCACTCCACAACTTAGTGAGACTCGGTTTCAAAATAAAGAATAAACATAGGGCTGGAGGTATAGCTCGGAGGTAGAATGCCCCTGAGTTCAATCCCCAGTACCAAAAAAAAAAAAAAAGAATGACAAACAAGAGTTGGGACCATCTCTGGGTGAAGGCAAGCAAGATAAAAACCATGGCTGGCATCTCCGGAGGCCCTACTCTGTACTAAATTATTTCTAAGAACTTTATGTGTATTGTTTAATTTAATATCACTGAGATATGTACTCTTGGTGTAATTGTTTCATACATGAAAAGGACACCAGGGCACAGAAAGGTTAAGTCATTCCCCCAATGTTACATCACACTGAGTGGCAGAGCCAGAGTTTTAGCCTCTGTAGTTGTAAATAAAGGGAACATCTTGAGGCTATAGGAGGACTCAGAAGGCAAGTAATATGAGAGATTAATGTTTATAATGTAGGGAGGGATAGAGAGACCAGAAATAGTTTTCTAAGTGAAGAGTGGTTTTTATGAAGGAAAGGGAAAGCCATTCATCCATTAACAGATATTTTTGTACATCTTTTATGAGCCACAATCTATATAAGGTGAAGTGAATAAGATATAAGTAGTAAGCTTTATCTTCTTTTCAAAAGCTGTCTCTCCTAAAAGGACGAATAAACTGAACTTTGATCCACTTGACTTGGGAATCTTCAGAAAGTTCCATGAAGCCCAGTAGCAGCAGGGCAGCACTGGAGGGAATGTGGGCTAAAAATAAGATGGAAAAATCAGGAAGAACAGGGAAGTAAGGTGTTCCAAAAAGTTATGAGAGTAGATCATATTAGTAATTACAGAAGACTTTAATAAGCAGTTTGTATTCCAGAAGGATGATTAGTTGATTTTTTTCAATTGGCAGTGAGATTTTCTGTCTCTGTGTCCACCCACAATGCATCAAGGAAAGAGTTGTGAGTTACCCATTAGTTACCCACTGCCATGAAGCTCATATGACCTCAAAACACAGTGCAGAGAGCAGTGTCTATTATTGCTCCCAGGTTTGCAAGTCAGCTGGGAGTCCCCCATCTGCTGGTAGCTGCAGTTGTGCCTGCAGTCCCGCTGAATCTGTCTGGACTTTCTCTCGGGTTGCAGTATCTCGCTTTAAGTGGGTCTAGGAGAGTCTTGTCTGTAGCAACTGGGCTTCTCCAGTTGGTGCCTCATCCTCTAGCAGGCCGGCCCAGCTTGTTCTCATAGCAGAAGCAGTGCTCTGAAAGAATGGAGGTGGCCCAGGCTGAGAACTGGCACAGCTTCATCTTTGTCACATTCCACTGGCTAAATCAAGTTGCAGGGCCAGCTCATATTTTGGGAGCAGAGACACTGCGTTTTGATGAAAGTTGCTGCAAAGTCACGTGGCTGGTTCAAACACAGGAAAAGATGAAGAAGGGGGGGGGGGGCATTTCTAATCTTTCACTACTAATGTCTCATGTTAGTTTTATTTCCCTCGAATGCAAGCTTTACTTGCTTATTTGAGTCATCTTTAAAACCCTATTGCAATTTGGATGTATGCCAACCTGAAATTCTTCAATGTCTCCCCAGTGTTCTCACATGAAACCTGTACACTACATCTCTGCCTATTTCTTCATGCACCTCATGTCTGTACTATTGGTCCCCCCACACCAAGTCCTTGTATGCAGTTCATAGAATGCATTCTGCTCCTACAAACACTTTGGTCTCTGAGTCTGGACTCTGTTAACTCTTTCTCATATTAAAGTGTAAATTACCAAAGCCTCCTAATTAATATTTGTACAGGAAAGTTAAATAAATGGACATCAAGATGTCATCACGAGATTACTATTGGTAAATAGTTTGGAAAACAGTCTTCTCAGAGCCAAAATGCTAAGAAGGGCTTAATTCAGGGCAAAGTATAAGTGGTACTAAATGTTTAATCATACAAATATGTGTATATATATGTATATGTATACAATATATATACACCTTGGTGTTTTTACAGTTTGACTGGAAAACATTTTACAGAAACTTAAAGCAGCTGGTAAAACAGGGTGTGTTGATACACACTTGCAATCCCAGTAATTGGGAGGCTGAGACAGGAGGATTGCAGATTCATGAGCAGCCTCAGTAACAGAACAAGACTCAATAACCTAGAGATCCTATTTAAAAATAAAACTAAAAATTAAAAAATGCCTGGGGGTATAGCTTGGTGGTAAAATGCTCTTGGGCTCAATCCCCAGTACTATGATGATGATGATGATGATGATGATGATGATGATGATGAAGAAGAAGAAGAAGAAGAAGAAGAAGAAGAAGAAGAAGAAGAAGAAGAAGAAGTGGAAGCAGCTAGTGAGGTGATTATTTGTAATCCATTCTCAAGCCTTCCTTTTGGTAAAATGATTTGAGATAGAAATATAATTCATAGCTTTCCTTCACAGTGCCTTCCTCTGCTAAGATCCCCTGGCCCTCACAGATAGACTTAGGCACCCCATCTCCACACTCCCATTGCTTTCATTTGTAACTGCTTATCTGTTTGCTATCTACCTAATATCTGCAAGCCTAGTCTCTTTCTCTTAGTAGTCTCATAGTGTAATAGTGCCTAGGACCCAGCAGGCAGGCAAGACTGCTTATTAAATGAACCACTGAATGATTTAATATACATTGCATAGGCTCACTTAGTAGCAACTGAGTTTTCTTCTTGTTGATTGACTAGCTTGTTTCTTGCTTGGAAATGCTGAATATCAGCTGTTAGGGAAGATTCTGGCAAATGGAGCGTGATTGTGATTTGCAGTGCAAATGTCATGTTAATCTTCTTTTGTTTCTGTCTGATAGTTAAATCTCTTATACTGTGCATCAAAAGTGTCACAGCTAAAGAATCTGAAGGATTAAATAGCTCCTCATAATTTCCACACTGCTAAATGACAGAAAGATATTATCTAATCAAGGTTGTCAGTGTTGGCTGGTGAGTTCTCATGGAAAACATTTCCTTTCCTATTTGGAAGCGTTAGGAAACACACTCAAATTGCAATTTCAAAGTTGTTTGTTCTGGTGCACACTATTTCACTGCCAGTCATTTCAAATATTTTGCTGAAAATGCACCCCTCCCTTTCCTTAGTTACTTTCACCTTTGATGCACTGTGTGTGTGTGTGTGTGTGTGTGTGAATTTCTTCTTCCCTCTTACAAAGTTGATGCTTGAAATGTCTTAATTCTTTTCTATGTTGTTATGACACTTACAGACATGTTTTTATGTATCTCCAAACACTTACAGACACTTAGATTTTTAAATTTTATTTCTGCTAGCATTTCTAACAGTATGTCAGACTCATTTGACCTTCCTCATTTCACCTCTAGCTAAACATTAGACCTTTTGTCTTTTGATTCCCATTTAGTTTTCAAAAGTTAAAATGGCCCATTTTCTCCTTTGAAAGACTCACTATTGGGACCAGTTTTAAAGAAAACTGTGTGACAATTGAGAAAGAGGAAGCTAGGAGATACCTCTTTGTGTCTCCTACAGGTTTACTGAGAAAGAATGCTTGACAATGGATTACACATAATTACTTTACAAGGAGCTTTTTAAAATCCAATTACTAGATTTCTAGTTTAAGTGGAAAAATAAGCTCCAGTCTCACTTATGGATGTGGCATTTTGCAGAATATCAAGTCCATCTTGGGAGTCTGACTGTGGGATGACTTTGTAATAGCGCTGTCTCCCTATAACCGGATTCCACAGATAGCATTATGATGAATCTCCTGTATGTGTTCATTTAATTTCAGGGGTTGCTGCACTAAACAATAAACCAAATTTGAGAGCCTGAAGCCGGATGTAACTTGTCACTTTCTTTCCCAGTCAGTTCAATCAAATGTCATTCTATCCAATTGAATATAGACAGGGTGAATTTCAAGTAAGAGAAAATTCAACCTGAGTGACAGATTTTCTCTAAAGTTGCTTTTGTTTGATTTCATCTTTTTTTCCCTTTCTTTTCTGTGAAGCTACACAGTGAAATGGAAATCAGAATGTCAATTCTACTGCTTTTTGCTACATCTGACTTGGGCTCTGGGCTCAAAGTAGTTGCTTCATATATACCTCATGTGGTCATGCAAGTTGGTGTTGCACAGATTCTGGGAGTGCAATTTACATAGAATATTATTTACACGGGACTCTCTAGAGCTGTACAGTGCACATCTTGCACGACTATAAATTGAATACCTGCTGAGTTTCCTCATTGTGAAAGAGGTATTCGCTTCCTGCTTTATTCCAAAGGAATATAGACAACAGGAATAACAGAAGTGTGTGATTTAGGTCTTACCTGAAAATATTGCAGGGAATCTGGGTCCTGAATTGATAAATTATGATCCTGGGCAATCAAATGGCTAAAACTCTAGGCCTCAGTTTTCTCATCTCTGCAATATAAATAGTAATGATGTAATAACATTATAAATAACATATTATAAAAATAGTATCTCTGCCACTCAAAACTAGTGTAAGGAGTAAGTGAATGATCGGTCATTTCTCTGAAAAGTTAAAAGTGCTAGTCAAAAGTGTTCTAATATTATTATTATCATTAGAATGTGCCAGAGAAGACACATGGCTCCTGGTGAAATCTGTATAGCATTTTCTATCAGTGAGGGCTATTAAGCTCTAACATTACATTGCTAATTAAAATGAGGTCACACTACCCTGTGGTTCTTGTAAGTTTTCAAGAGTGTGATAATTATAGGCACTTTGCCTTTTAAACATGCATACACATGACAGTCTTACACTACTCTAAGCATTGAATAACATTTTGTTTGATCCTCCTACTTCTAAATGAGGCCTTTTTTCTTGAAAATACCAGCTCTAAGTCAATTAGCAGACTCAGTTAAAGATGAAATTAAAACAGCAACTTATTTTAATTAAATACTTACTTTACAAACACTTATATGGAAGTGCCATGTATGATTTTAAGGCCTATATACATTCTAACTCATTCAATCCTCATAGCAACTTCATAAAGTAGTTTCTCGTATTATCTGAATTTTGCAAATGAGGAAATCAAAGCACTGTACATACCACAGAATACTCCACACTACAGAGGAGCAGACTATTGAGAGACACAAAGACTTGGATGAATATGAATGTAATTATGCTGAGTGAAAAAATTTTTTCAAAAAATCACAGTATTGTTTAATTTCTATGACATATTTGAGAATAAAAACTTTAAGAAATGAGAACAGATTAGTACTTGTGAAGGGTTAGAGAAGAGTGGATGTTTATGTTTGTAAAAGGACAATATCAGAGATCCTGGCAGTGATGAATCTGAACTGTTTTGTGTCTTGACTGTAGTAGTAGCTATATGAACCTAGACAAGTGATAAAATTCTATATAACTAGATACAAAAATACTTACAACTGAGTACAAGTAAAACCAGTGGATTGAATCATCATCAATATCCTGGTCATAGCATTACACTATAGTTTTGCAAGATGTTACCACTGGGGAAACCCTAAGAAATACAGGAGATCTCATTTCATTATTTCTTGTAACTACATGTGAAACTACAATTGTTTCATTAAAAATCCAACTAAAACATATTTTTTCAAGGATAAATTATTCCTCTGAGAATTCCCCTCCACTGGTCCACCACACTTAAAGAACAGTAAAACCCACGTTCATCACTCTATTTCCTCTGTCTGAAAAGGTCTTCCTCCAGATCTTCACTTGATAATCTTCCTACTTGGCATTTATGTATCTTCTATAATTTTTCCTCCTAAGATACACTTCTCCAACCCACCTTCCCTGAGGTAGGCAACATCCTCACCTGTGATTTCACTCCACTGCTTAACTCTATTTCATTTTTTCTTAAAGCCTCCATCAAAATATGATATGCAGTTTACTCATATCTTGCCTTTCCCCCTCCCTGCCCTTTTAACTAGAATTTAAACCCCATGAAGATAGGACATTGCTTGTTTTCTTTAGCATTATATCCGCAAAGAGTAAACATTGTCTAGTCAATAGCAGTCACTCATACTTCTGTTTGATTAAATGATGAAAGAAGGGAAGGAGAAAGCGAGCAAGGGAACAGGCAGGCATGTTGAAACACCACTTGTTTGATTAATTGAATCCCCAATAGTCTGTAGGCTACTGTCAGACCACGTCAATTCTGTTATTGCCATAAATACCAAAGACCAAATGGGGGCTGGAATATAATCAGTAAAAGAAATGTATGTACTAATATACAGCACCAAACAAAAATGTGCTGTAAGGCAGTATTGAGATGCTCAATATAGGGATGTACTCAATATTATGAGTAGGTAAACTGATGAGCGGTATATGTCTACAGGTGGAATGCAGAAAAAATCATGGTTGTACAATTAGTACCTTTCAAGATCTGAAAGGACAGAGGGGACAGAGAATGGCTTCTCACATTACATCTCCCTACTACCTTGTCTCAGAAATGTTAGTGCTTTTTCCATTCAAATAGAGAAAAAGCAGAGCTATAGATTGAGAAATGTCCTTATTGAAACAAACCCAAAAGATAAAACCTCACAAGTTCAGAGGAGCATAAAAATCTCAGAAACACATGACAGCTTTATTAATGAGGTAGAGCTAAAAGCACTGAATGCAAAAGTCTTAATGATTCCTTTCACAAAATTACAGAATCAAGCTTCATGGCAGAGAAATGTTCACTAGAAGATGTATAATTGAAAGTATGCCACTCCCAACAAGTTTTGGCTTGTTTACCATTATTACTGCAGCACACAGCTTGACAGAGTAGCCCAAGATTTGTATCAGGTAACACAGTAGAATTTAGAAGTTAGAACTGATGACTGTTCTAGTCTCTATTGCCAGGTCTTCCTGCTGCTTTGCCTAGAAATCATGGCACAGGGGCTTGAAAACAATTTCTCCATATGCCATAGTTGCTGGGATTATTCCTCAGACGGATTCTCTTGTCATTTTTCATATGTAGGAACTCATTAGACACCTAGAGGAAGAACATATGGAGGGTAACAATGATGCTATTGGTAGGAAATGCTGTATAATAGAATATTTATATGCTAAGAAGTCTTGCCGTAAACAACTTACTAGAAATAGTAATGGATGACTTTTCATGCAGTAGGTATTGCCATAATTCTCATTGTCTGAAGCACAAACACAAGCATATTCTCTATTGAAAGAAAATATTTACCAGCCTCTGAGCCAGAGGGGTTGTCTTCTCTATTTTTTCTAATACTGAAAGTCTAATTAATGATTTCAGGAATCTTAATTCTTCTGCAGAAGAGAGATTGCTACTGGATTTCCTAGAGCTGTGACTTCTTTTTCAATGGAGGGATAGTTAGCTCAAAAAGATAGGTGGTAGTCAGGTGTGGTGGCGCATGCTTGTAATCCCAGTACTTAGGAGGCTGAGACAGAAGGATTGCAGGTTTGTAGCCAGCCTCAGCTACTTAGTGAGGCCATCCACAACTTAGTGAGACCCTGTTTCAAAGTAAAGAATAAAAAATAGGGCTGGAGGTGTAGCTCAGAGGTAGAATGCCCTTGGATTCAATCCCTAGTACCACAGGGGGGGAATAAAAGAGGTGGTTTAGCGGTTTAGCTTTAGTGGTTCAGAGCTTGGAATCTGCAACCAGAATGACCAGGGTTCCACATCAGATATACAGTATGGCACAAGTTATGTACAACCTCTATGTCCTAATCTCCTTACCTCTAAAATAATGGCAATATTATCTCAGTAACTGTGAGAATTTATTAAAATACAGGCAAGCAAGTCCAACAGATAAGTTGTATCATTGCAATCATTATCAGGCAGCTTTCCAAACAATATAGTTATTAAAGTGTTTTCATCCTACTAGACTAATGGGTAAAAGAAGAGAACATTCAGATAGTGGAAACTTTAATTTATTCACCAAAGTGAACAAATACAATTCCAGATTAAAATTAGTTAAACTAAAAGTGTTGAAATGTAATTTGTTATTTTCTTGTTAACTGAGAGTTGACTCTAATACCTGTAAGTGATATGTGTTCTGTATACTTGTCTATTTATATAGGGCGAGTTATGATTCCCATCAGTTATTCTATTAGGAGATATTTCTTTTAGGGTAGCTGGTTGTTTTGGTAACCAAGTCTTTGCACCTGAAGCTGAGAAAAGAAGATCTATTGATGTTACACAATTGGACCCTGTCTGATGTTTGCAGTTCTTCAGTTCTGTTACTTGAAGCCCTTGGTTCCCTCTGTCAATAATACTAATGGAAAGTTGTTTTTTTTTTTTTTTTTTTTTTTTTTAATAAGAACAATAATTTCAGCTGGGCGTGGTGACGCACACTTGTAATCCCAGCATTTGGGAGGCTGAGACCGGAGGATCTGGGTTTGCAGTCAGCCTCAGCTACCTAGTGAGGCATTCCTCAACTTAGTGAGACCCTGTTTCAAAATAAAGAATAAAGAATAGGGCTGGAGATGTACTGGGATGTAGCTCGGAAGTAGAATACCCCTGAGTTCAATACCCAGTACTGCAAAAAAAAAAAAAAAAAAAGAACAATAATTTCAGCTGAGAGATGATGACAGGAAAAAATGCTCTGAACACTAAGCTTTCGTGAAACTTTTTATAATAGATTTGCAAATGTCAATATTCCAAGAACATTAGCTTCCTTGAACTCACTGGGCCTCTTCCAAGATCTGAGAAATTTGGATGGTAGATTTGGTTTCCTTTTTAATAGAATCTATCTTCAAGAAGCTGAGGAAAGAAGAAATCTGGAAATTTTGGATTCAATATCATAAATGTAAGCTTGCGTAAAGGATGTGGAAAACCCGTTCCCGTGATTCTATGCTTTTATCAGATTATCCAGGCACTTACCCATTTCCACTCTTTCAAAGCTTTGTAGAGATAGGCTCTGAACAAGTATTCAAGAAGACAAAACTCACTCAGTTGTTTTCCCTATTCAAGGTGAAAGAACAACTACTTCTGGTGTCTCACCGTATAGATGAGTTTAGATAAACTGAGGCAATTTTTCAATCTGTCAGTCTGTTCTATGGAAGAGATATACTCCTGTAGGCTTGAACATTCACCCAAAGTGTTAAATAATCCAATAGCGGACTGATAAGCATGACATTTATTCATTAGAGATAAGGAAATTGGAGCATCGGTTTCAGTGGTCTACTTCACCAGGGATCATGAATCCAAAGAAAGTTAGTGTGTCTTCTGGAGGGAGCTAGCTCATCAGTGACTTTATTTACACATGCCAATGAAATACATAATTGAATTAATTATTCAGGTAATTTAAGAAGAAGTCTATCTTTTTCTTTTTCAGGTATAAATTAGTTTAGCAGAGGCAATTGAATAATTGTACCAAGTGTCAGAAGCACTGAGAACTGCTTCCCAGGTATGAAGGAATTTATAATTTGGTATTATTCAGGTCAAACAATTCTGAAGGCTGATTTTCACATTAAACACCTTTTTTCTATGAAAGGGTGGTTGTACTTCAAATTTATAACATTGCTTATAGAAGCAAAAAAAGATAATGCAGAGGAAAGAAATGTCAGGATATCCATCGGCTCTATTATATTATAGCAGCATATAGCTGTTTTATGGATTTATTGTAATAGTTTTAAAAGGTCATTTAAATATGAAGACAATTGTCAGGCTTGGCCCTTTAAGAATTGGCTTTCAGCAAAGTACATCAAGACTTATGTTCCAGGACCAAATGGAAGCCTATAGTTAGATCCAGATTCATTCAATATTTTTGTCCTTTCATTCTGATCTCCAGGTTTGAGGTGGTGACCCCAGTTCAGTCCAGAACCAAACCTGCTAGTATTCAGTCCATGTGTATAGCTCTTCACTGGGGCACCATTAGGCCCAGAAAGCAAGATACCTCACGTTTTCAAAAATCCTGACTTCAAAGTGTCTTCTTTTAATTTCTTCACAAGTATATTTGTGTCCTACAACATATTTTCAGTTTTTGTAAATTAAGTCACCACTGACATACACTTGGTAAATAGACACTCAAAGTTCAAAAACCAGGAAAATATAGATAAAACAATTTTTAAAAATTCTTTCTCTTGATGTTCCAGATTTTTCTGTGTTACAACAAGCCTTACGGTATTAATTTTTTTCATTGTGCTTTACCTGAAGAAAATAATAGTCCAAAAGAAAGTATGCCTATAGCCCAACATGAACACCTATTAATGTGTGTGTATTTGTATGAATTTGGAGAGAAATTATAAGCGTACTGTAAAAGACAATGGACTCTATTGTGAGCAACAATGTTTGAAAGGAATAAGGAATTCTGAGCCAGTTCGAAAGACCAAGTGTTACTGGAAAGTCCTACAGTAAGACATGAGTATTCACTGTCAGGTCACCTATGACAAAGTTCCTTGGTTTGTGTCTAGAGTCAGAGTGCAAAATTTTGCACATTCTCTATTGACCCAAGATCTGGATTTACTAAAAGGGTATTAGTTACTTCCATCAAACTAAGCTACCCTGTAACTAGTCCTTGAAGCTAAACCATTTGCCTACTGGGATGCTACAGGCATATTCCTGATGAATTCACCTCATAATCTTTCCCTACATGTCTATCACTTCCAGAAAAATGTTACATGGCAACTGAATGGCTCTTGAACTTAGAGTTTGAGGCCTTTCGAAGTTTAATTTAATTTTGAAGAAATAATTATGCCACTGAAAGTGGGATAGGAAATGTTAATGCTTCAAAGCAGAAACACATTACATTTTATTAAATTTAAGAAAAATCTGTTTGACAAATCATAAACATTAGGACTAAGAATTCTAATTTTTTACAAAAGCTCTCTAATTTTCTTTGTTAGGTGATGCAATATTTCCTACACGAAATTTAAATGTTGTAGTAGTAAGCTGCTGGTTTAATTTCTGTTCAACTCATAAAAATGGAGTCATTGTCCCCCTCAAAAAAAAGTTATAAAATATTCTATATATTTCTGATTCAAAGTCATCTTCTAAAAATCACTTTTATTGCATAAAGTGCCACTATTTCCTAGAATGGATAAAAATAATAATAATGTTCAAGAATGGGTCTGTGTTAGTGATGCCAAATGGCAATTTGATGAAATATGTGTTCAGGAAAAAACAACAACAACAACAAAATAATATTTGCTCTTATGCCCTGATCTATTTATTAAAGTGGCATGCTTAGTTTTCTAAATTTCTTTTAGTCTTTATTTTTTTCTAATAACCAGTTAAGATGACTTAATTCCAAATATATTAGATAGCCTAATTTAGTAATTTGCCTAATTTAATAGGATTTCAGATACCTATTATGGGATATTAAACTAACAATAACAATAAAATGAAGCCTAAACTTTTATGAATTTCTATAATTTCTAATAAAGGTAAATAGCAAGTACTTCACTTATTTTTTATTTTAGTCACATTTTTGACCCTATAGCGACATCAATAATCTGCATAATGCCTAGCAAAACTGTGGCTTTCTTTTTTTCTTTATTTTCCAAAATGTCTATATTTTATCATAATAGAATACTAAGCACTCTAAAAAAGATTTTCTTGGATTTGTCTCAAAGCTAGAATATTATTTAAATACATTTTGTTTGGTGAATAGATATAAACTCACTCAACTCATTCACCATAAAAGCTCCGGTGCCTTAAGCTGCTTTTCCCAGTTACAGAGTTGTCAAGGTGACTTCTCTTTCTGTTTCAATTGCTCAGCTTTGCCATCGTTTAACTATTACAGTGATGGAAAGCTTGCACTCCACTTATTTATGAAGGGTGACATTTTAGGAGAGAGAGAAGCCTCCCCCACTGAGAGTGGAAGGAAATGTTACATTAATGGATTAAAAAAAAAGATGCCATGAGACAGAGAAATGAACAAAGGCCCTTTCTGAAGGAAGATTTGGAAATCACCAGTGATTATTCCCAATAAGTGATGAATCACCACCAGCAACTGTGTGCGGCCTGCCTCCCACCATCTTAGCTGAGAGGCACTGTGGAGACTGTGGTTTTTACTTTGTAAACTGGTGACATTTTCCTCATGCCCTTGAAAATAAGCAAGTAATGGAGCCTTTTAGATCTGTTTTTGCATGGCGTTTAACTTGAAATACAATAGAACTGGAGATGACATTTGGAATGGGCTAATATATTTTGTTAAATGGCACTTTCAATAAGCTCTATAAGCTTCATTACCAGCTTCCCAAGCATAGTGAATCTCAGATGTTGTGACCATCAGTCACCACTGAAACATATAAGCAAATATAATCTTGAATGGCTGTGGAAATGTCCATACTTACTACCAACTTAAATACTAATGAAAGACACCGCAGACGGCAGACCTGGGAGAAGACCACAACAGTGATTTTCAATAATTCATAAAATAGTCATTATTCTTACACCCATAGCCAATCAGAGGGTAAACAATAATAACCATCAAATACATTCTGACTGTTTCCCTTATGCCAGGCACCAGATTCAGTGCTTCCCATCTATCTTCTCATGTAATCCTCAGTTCATACCCTAAAATAAATATACTATACTGCATACAGGTAAGGAAACTAAGCCTTAAACTGTTTAAATAACTCAGACTGATTTAAGCTGGCAGGCATTGGGTACATACCAACTGGACTGTGGAAAAGCCTTTTTGTTTAAGCAGGATATAAGGCCGCCTTCTTTATTCAGGTACACAATTTTCCTTACTGTGTTCTTCTTTTCACATATAAAAATACTGGTGTGCAAATGAGGTTACAAAGAAGATATTCATTATTTTATAGATATAAAGAAGGCCACCTGCCTCTCTTTCTCCCTTACTAAAAACCTACTCATCTCTGCCTTTTCCTTCCTTCCTCCCTCCCTCCCTCCCTCCCTCCCTTCCTCCCATCTGTCCTTCCTTCCTTCCTTCCTTCCTTCCTTCCTTCCTTCCTTCCTTCCTTCCTTCCTTCCTTCCTTCCTTCCTTCCTTCCACTGGAGAGTGAATCCAGGTACATTCTACTTACGGGACACATCATCAGCCCTTTTTATTTTTTATTATGAAACAGGATCTTGCTAAGTTGGTGAAGGTCTTTCTAAGTTGCTGAGTTTGACCTCAAAGCTATGATCCTACTGTTTCAGCCTCCCAAGTACTAGGATTACAGATGTGTGACACCACACCTGGCTAGGAAGTAGTTTCTTAACAGCTGAGTAGCTTAAAATTCTAATTCTGAAAGAAACATCTTTTAAAATGGCTGGAGCCTATTTCTATGCAACTTTCTAAAGATGCTGCCACCATTGAACCTCAGACTTGTAGAATCTTTCTGTTTTTGAAACTATCATATACTCTTTTTTATAAATAAACTTTTATTGGCACATTGTAACCATACATTATTTTGAGGTTTAGTGCGATGGAAACATATATGCACATAGTAGGGGTGTCTCCCTATGGATCCCACTCTGCTCCCTCCTCCTCCTCATTCATAATATTGAGGTTGATATTGGTGATTCATAAATGTCCATAGGACTGTTTGAAGTGTTTCTTTCATCACATCTCCCCTTACCCTCTTCCTCACACTCCCCCAGTCCCCTTCCACTATTCTACTGGTCTCTTACCATTTATCTGCACTCTTTTCTGTTTCCCAATTTCTCTCTAGCTTCAACATATGAAACAAAACATATGACCCTTCACTTTCTGAGACTGGATAATCTTGATTAGCATAATAATCTCCAGTTCCATCTATTTTCCTGCAAATTGTATAATTTTGTTCTTCTTTATGGTGGAGTAAAATTCTATTGTGTGTGTATACCACAGTTTCATAATCCATTCAACTGTTGACAAATGTCTAGGCTGGTTCCATTATTTGGCTATTGTGAATAGTGCTGCTATAAACACGAATATGCATATATCATTATAGTATTTCTGACTTTAATTCATTTGGAAAGATTCCCAGGAGCAATACAGCTGGGTCATATGGTGGTTCTATTCCCAGTCTTCTGAGGAACCTCCAAACTGATACCCATAGTGGCTGTACTAATTTGCAATCCCATGAACAACGTAATAGGGTTCCTATTTCCCCATTTGCTTACTAACATTTATTATTGTTTGTATTCTTGATAATTGCCATTCTAACTGGAGCTAAATGGAATCTCAGTGCAGTTTTGATTTGAATTTCCCTGATTACTAGTGATGTTGTTCATATAATAATTGGCCATTAGTATTTGTTTCTTTGGACAACATCTATTCAGTCCAATTGCCCATTTCCAGATTGGGCTTTTTATTTTTATTTGGGGGATATTTTTGAAGTTCTTCATATATTCTAGATATTAGTTCTTTTTCAGGCTCTTTCTTTAGATTCATTGTTTCCTTTGATTTATAGAAGCTTTGTAATTTAATGTCAACTCATTTGTTGATTATTGTGTTTATTTTCTGAGCTTTCTGAGTCCTATTGAGGAAGTCTCTACCAATGCTTGTAGTTGGAGAGTTGTTTCTATACTCTCTTCTAGTAACTATTAAGTCTCTAATTTTATTTCTAGGTCTTTTATCCATCTCATGATGACTCTTTTGCAGGGTGAGAAGTTGGTATCTAATTCCATTTGTCTCCACATTACACCAATTTCCCAGCACCATTTGTTAAAAAGACTGTCTTTATCTGGCATGTTTTTGGCATCTTTGTCAGAAATCACCTGGCTATAAATGTGAAATTTTTTTCTGGGTCTTCTATTCCATTGGTCTAAGTGTCTGTCTTTATGCCAATACCATGCTGTTTTTATTCCTATAGTTCTGTAGTATGATTTGAAAACAGGTAGCTATTGTGTTGCCTCCAGTGTGGTTACTCTTTATTTGGATGTTGCTGAGATCAATGTAATAGGAAACTAAAGGGGATATTTGGATTCTATGACTCTCAAATAATTTAGTTCAGCTTGGCTAGGCTAAATATACTCTTTGCACTCTGATTTTGGATAAGTTGCCATAAGGTAATGGCATAGTCCTTCTTTCTATTTCCAAGATCAGGAAATTCCCAAACCTTTGCCATAAAGCCCTCCTCCTACGTTTCCAATATTTTATTAGGAGGCAAATGGTGAAGGTGAATAGCTCTGAGATATAAAAGCAGTTGAGAGTCTTGCCTTTAAGTACATGTACATCAATAAACCCTGATCCCCATAACTTCTTGGATTGCTTTGCATGAGGGGAAAAGAAACTCTAATTGAAAAAAATGGTTGGATTCCCAAAAACTCCCTGTAAATATAAGAGGTCATTAATTTTGTTCCCAGTACAATATATAGCACTATTTATTACTGTTTGGCTTGGTATATTCTCAATATGCCTTAAATATATGCATGTGTATATTTACTTATTTGTTGTTGCTCACTATATAGAAACATAATAAAGATCAATAAAGAAAATTGATCTTGGAACAAATGGATGTGAATCCTTGGTAGAGTCTATCAAGGATCTAGACAATCAAGATCTAGAGAAGTCTTTGTTCAGGTATCAGTCATCAATAGATGTTGATGCGTACCTACTTCCCTCATCATCAGCACTTTAACTTGTGTATTTAAGTCCATGCCAGTCAATTGGTTTTGTCAGAAACCATCTGGTTCTTATAATTCAGAGAATTGTAAGATAAAATGAAAAAGGCTTAGTAGAGTGTCATTCCAACAATTAGGTCAAATGAATTATATAGTATTGATAAAACCATTAATAAATGGCAGTCATCCAACCAGTCATTTGATCATTCATTTCTTATAAACCAAAAATAAAATGCAGTCTTTTTATGTGCAGCTCTGCTTTATGTCCAATCCTACTAACTTTCCATCAAAGTTTGCTTACAATTCCTCCTAGTAGACTATGAGAAAAAGTGAAAGCCCTTTTGATTGGGCTTTAAGATGAGCCTTTTCACACATTCTCTGTTTTTTTTTTTTTTTTTTTTTTTTTTTTGTGGTACTAGGGATTGAACCCAGGGACATTCTACCTCCTAGCTATACCCTCAGCCCCAGTTTTTAATTCTTTATTTTGAAACAGGGTCTCACTAAGTTGCAAAGGGCCTTACTAAGTAGCTGAGGTTGGCTATGAACCCAGATCCTCCAGTCTCAGCCACCCAAGTACTGGGATTACAAGCATGTGCCACCACGCCCGGCTTGTTCTCTATTTTAAAAAAATTACGATATTTTTTTATTTTACTGGTTTTAATAAAATTAGAGATTTTATTTATCGGTGCATTGAAATCAACATCTTAATGAGGTACAGGATTGTAGAGGCATACATGCACATATCACTTGTTTAGCCTTTCCCCAATTTCTCTTTTTCACTACTTAGCTGCCACAACACCTTAATAGCTGGATCTTGAACAAGGCTCAGTCCGCTAGAGTCCTGCAACGCAGTAGATTCCAAAAGAAGAAATGTGTGGCATATCCCACTTCGCTTTATGTTATATTCTGGGAATTTTGGGTGCTTTGAGTTTTGCTTTCACATTAATAAAATAATTAAAATCTGTGGTCAGAGACTTCAAGGCTTATTCTCCTTATACTATACAATTAATAGATTCTATAGCCTCCAAATGGTTAACTCTTTTTGATTGGCAACAGACTATAAAGTCTTGTCTGCCACCAGGGCAATATCTCTTAGGGAAAACTGAATATGAGGAGCAGGCAAGGAAAAGAATTTTAAAACCTCAGTGGACCTGTTCTCAAGTTACCATGCCAATGTTAATAGGTACGGGGGGAGTATAGTGATCCAAAATGCCAACTTAATCTCTCCCAAGCAGTTTTAGGGGATGTTTCCATGTGTACTACTGCGACATGGAAAGCCCTGCCTCCATCCGACCAAAAAACAACTTTTCTTTCTAATATTAAACAAAAAGGAAATGAGCCTTTTGAAGATTTCTTAGCTCGCTTGGAGGAGACAATTTCTAAAGTAGTCACAAATAAGGAGGCAGCCGATATCCTTATTAAACAATTGGCTTTTGAAAATGCTAACCCTACTTGTCGGTCTTTACTGAGACCCATAAGAAAGACAGGATACTTCTCAGATTATGTAGGTGTCTGCATGGATTTCACTCCTGCTCATATACAGCACATGGCCATGGCTGCAGCCTTACAAGGCCAGACATACAATAAATTCATAAAAGGTGTAAACAATGTAAATAATAATAGAGGCCCTCCACGATGGTATAAATATAATTCAGCTGGACATATGCAACATCAATGTCCACTAATAAATAATCCTGCCCCCCCTACTGGAGGTGGAGGACAAAAATTGCCACCTTATGTTCAGGATTCTATAAAGGATTTCATTGGAGAAAAGATTGGAGATCTAGATTTATAAAAGATAGGATTCCCCTACCTCCCCTTCAATCACAAGAACGGGAATCAAAAAATGGATTAAGGGGCCCACCCTAGGCCCAACTACAAAAATGGGGCTACAATCAAGCAAGAGCTCCAGAGAATTATCTGGTAGCTCAATCTCCAACTTGGCCAGAGCAACTCCAGGAGGTGCAGAACTAGATCTTTACAGTAATGAGACTATTATTTTGACCCCTGATATGGAAACTACCTTAGTAAGTACATTCGGACCTTTGCCTACAGGGACTATGGGATTAATATTAGGAAGCAGCTCTGTAACCCTGCAGGGACTACAAATTGCCCCCGGAGTTATTGATTCAGATTTTACTGGAGAAATAAAAATCATGTTACTCCCTCCAAATAAAACTATACAAATATGGAAAGGACAGAGAATAGCTCAATTGGTACTAATTCCTTTAGTACAGACAGCAAATAAAAGTATGAAAAAAGAAAGGAAAACAAAAGGGTTTGGTTCTAGCAATGTCATCACTTGGGTACAAAAGGTAGATGAAAATAGGCCCATGAGGACTATATTAGTAGGAGGAAAAAAGATAACAAGGTGGTTGGATACTGGAGTAGATGTCTCCTGTATTGCAGGAAAGGATTGGCCCTCTGATTGGATTACTCAACAAACCACTTCAACTTTAAGGGGAATAGGCATGGCTTCAAAAATTGCAAAAAGTGCCTATATATTACATTGGAAGACAGAAAAAAAGTAGGGAACATTTCAACCATATATACTTCCTTCTCTCCTTTTTACTTTATGGGGAAGAGACATTCTTACAAATATGACTGTTATAATATCTGATGATGATATAGATTCTCTACCTCCTTTTTTCTAGGGGCCACTGAAGTATGTGCAGACCCTATAATATGGAAATCAGATGACCCTGTACGAGTAGAGCAGTGGCCCCTCACTAATGAAAAGAGGTCTGCAGCAGAGCAATTAGTTCAAGAACAATTACGAAAAGGTCATATAGAACCTTCAACTAGCCCATGGAATACCCCAATATTTGTTATTAAAAAGAAGTCTGTTAAATGGAGACTGTTACAAGACCTTAGAGCTATTAATAAAATCATGGAGATGATGGGGGCTTTACAACCTGGATTACCTTCCCCTGTTGCTATAGATAAAAACTCTCAAAGTATTGTTATTGACTTACCGGACTGCTTTTTTTTACTATCCCTCTGGCTCCACAAGACAGAAAATGATTTGCTTTTAGTCTCCCCTCACCAAATTTTCAAAGACATCAATGGAAGGTGTTGCTTCAGGGTATGAAAAACAGTCCTACCTTATGTCAAAAATATGTTGATATGGCTCTTATAACTACTAGGAATAAATTTCCCCAGGTTTATATGATTCATTACATGGATGATATTCTTTTGGCCAATATGATACCAATATTCTTAATCGATGCATACAATCATTGATAAAAAAAATCTCAATCAATACTGTGTTATAGTAGTTCCTGAAAAAATTCAAACAGAGCCACCAATTAATTTTCTGGGAAGGATTATAAAATCTCCCACTGTTACTAATCAGAAGGTTCAAATCAGGCATGACCAACTTAACACATTAAATGATTTTCTAAAGTTATTAGGAGATATTAAATAGATTAGATCAATCTTAAAAGTATCCACTTATCAATTAAAACCTCTCTTTATATTTTAAAAGGAGACTCTAATCCTTCTTCTCCTTGCCAATTAACAGACAAAGTTATTCAAGCATTAAAAGAGGTAGAAGAAGCTATTAATGAACATTGGGTTACCAGAATAGATTATAATTTAAAGTGAGATTTAATTGTTCTAAAAACTGCTTATACTCCTACTGGATGCCTGTGGCAAAACGCACCGTTAGAGTGGATATATTTACCCTCCACTCCAAAAAGAATTAATATCTCTTATCCCACTTTAATCACTATGATAATACAAAAAGGCAGAGAGGGAAGTAAGGTGGTGATCCTCATAATATAATTATTCCTTATAATAAACATAAATTAGAATTTCTGCTTTATAATTCTGATGAATGGGCTATTTCTTTACAAAATTTTACTGGACAGATTCGTTTTCATTTACCTAAAAGCCTGCTTTTACATTTTTTTCTCTCAACATGAATTTATTTTTCCTAAAAATATCAGCAAAAACCTTTAGTAAATGCTGTGACCCTATTTACAGATGGCTCCTCTAATGGCAAAACAAGTGTAGTAAAACGCTCAGACAAACCTATTATTCTCCAAACTAAGGAAACTTCTGCCCAAAGAACAGAATTAGTGGCAGTCATATATGCTTTTTCCATAACCCTGAGCCCTTCAATCGCTTTACAGATTCTAAATATATAACATTATTTCCAGCGATTGAAAATTCATCTATATCTAACTCATCTGATATAGCCGTACTTTTAAAAAGATTACAGCAGCTAATTAGGAATAGAATTCATCCTTACTTTATTGGACATATAAGGGGACACTGTAAACTTCCTGGTCTGCTTGCTGCAGGAAATGTCTTAGCGGATAAAGCTCCTAAAGTTATAGGCACTATATTAGAGCCTAAAGAAAGTCATGAAATACATCATCAAAATGCTAAAACATTACAAATGCTTCATTCATTAACTAGAAAACAGGCAAGACAAATAGTGTGGGATTGCCCCCAGTGTGTAATTCATATTCCCTCATTGGCTATGTGAATCAATCCTAGAGGGCTTAAGCCTAATTCATTGTGGCAAATGGATGTAATGCATATTTCTTTTGGACGATTGTCCTCTGTCCACATGTGTGTTAAAATGGAAAGATTGCTAACTGCACGGCGAGGATATGCTTGTATTTTTCCACAGGACTTGGACGCTCTGTTGTGGATTCCTGATAGACTTATCAGGCATGTCTCGTCACCAACACAATCGTCTTTCCTCACGGCCATATCGCCAGATCTCCTGGACCCAGGATGAGATGCTCAGTGCTCAGATGTCTAATCTCAATCTTTATCATTACAGCTTGCCTTTCCTGCCCTGGTTTATGCTACCTGTAAATTTATTACTTCTTTAGCTGTTTTCAACTACTGCCTTAGTTACAAATATTAATACTGCTCATGTTAATTCATTGTCAGATAATGTTAAATCGTAGATAAAAAAAAAAAAAAAAACAAGCCGGGCGTGGTGGCGCACGCTTGTAATCCCAGCATTCGGGAGGCTGAGACCGGAGGATCCGGGTTCGCGGCCAGCCTCAGCTACCTAGTGAGGTACTCTGCAACTTAGTGAGACTCGGTTTCAAAATAAAGAATAAAAAATAGGGCCGGGGGTATAGCTCGGAGGTAGAAGGCCCCTGAGTTCAATCCCCAGTACCGCAAAAAAACAAAACAAAACAAACAAAAAAAAAACCTAGTAACTCATATCTCAGCCTTAGAAAAAGCAGTGCTGTATTTAGTAAATCAAGTAACTATAATGATTCGCAGCACTCCTGGTCACAGGTGCAAAATCATTTATTAGGAATCTGGAACAACACTAACATAGCCCCTGATCTACAGGCATTATAAAATCAAATAAAATATATTAGTCAAGACTATATAGATGTTAGTTCTACTGCCAAAATGGCCTCTGATTTTTTTTATTCAACTTTCTAAACAATTATACATACGTTCATACGTGAGTTATGGAGTGTCTATGGCACTTGCTTTGTTGCTTATAATTATATTTTGTTCATGTTTTCCAGTCATCATCCGACTGACCTCACGATCTGTCAAGTCACTTGCCATAGAAGTGGAAGCTATTAAATTAAAAACAAAAAAAGGAGGAGTTGCCATAACACCTTAATAGCTGGATCTTGAGCAAGGCTCCTCCTCTGGAGTCCTGCAAGGCAGTAGATTCCAAAAAAAGGAATGTGTGGCATATCCCACTTTGCTTTATGTTATATTCTGGAAATTTTGGGTGCTTTGGGTTTTGCTTTCACATTAATTATAAGGGAAAATTTATTAGAAACACAAGATGGCTAGACGGATTATGATTCCTCAATATTAGCTGAAAAAAGCAATGCCTCAGCGTGCTTCAAAGATATTCGTTAACCTTTTACAAACATCAGGAAATGGGCTTTGCAAGCTTAGTTACTAAACAGCATTATGTTCCGTATCAGCACAGGTTAGAAACAAAATAAATAAACCAAAGAAACTTAGGTCTACTATTTTATCTATGAGTAAAGAAAACTTTAAGACAGATAGTTTACCTCTCTCTGGAACCTCCCTCTTGTCTCTACCACACATTAACTAATTCTAGTGGCCTGAGGAAAAGATAAAAAAAAAACACTGCTACAGGAGATAAGCAAATAGTGAAGATTTAAACTAAGAATAGAGACTCTTCTTCGTCATTAACCTTTAACACTGTTTTTGTACTAAAATAATTTTTATATATGTATTGTATTCTGTAACCTTTGCTGTTTTCTTAATCCCATCAAATACCATGGGAAATGGCTTTTCTAGTTAAAAGATGTACTCACTCAACTTTTAGAAAAACAAGTCTGTAAAAATTCCTGTTCTTTATGCCTCATTGTAAAAGCAAAAAATAGTATAAAACTGCGACTGATAAAAAATAAAACAGATGCGCTTCAACACTGCATTGGGTGTGAGTGTATTCTCGAGATCTCATCTCATTCCACACCTAACGAGGGACCCCTGAACCCGCTGCCTCGAGGGCTGGCTCCTGACAGTTAGCCTGGATGGAAACTCACTTCCACAAGGCGTATGGTGGCAAAGACCACAGAATGGTAGAGCTATCCTTCTAATCTATACCCTAGACAAATTGATGTAGTGGAGACTGTCCTCTAGTCTTGGACTATTTATAGGAGAGAAGTAAACTTATTTGCTCTTTTGGGGTCTCTGCAATAGCAATTTGATATACCTTCCTAACTTGGAAATTGGAGGTATAATTAGACCACACATATTAAATGTCTCTATTTGCTTCTTTCCTTGTATAATGTGGAGTTTATTTGTTTTATAATCCTCTTTTCTGTCACTAACAAGTCTGCTCACCACATCAATGTGCTCATTTTCTTATGTCAGCCTTGTTATCCAAGGTGGAGGTTATTCTTGTGTTCCCTAGCTACAATTGTGCACAATTTGGAGTTCAAGATGTAGAGTCTTTATGAACTATATTTGTATAGCATTAGCCTATATTTTCCTGCTTGCTATTGCACAAGTCCCTGTAATACTTGTAGAAAGATAGCTTCATTCTCATATCTCCATTGACTCTCCTGCAGCTGAAGGCCACTTGTTATTTCTCTGTGAGCTTTGGTGGGATTCATATGTGAGGAAAACAGGATTTTGTGATTTACTGGCTTCTCTGTCATGGGATGGTGTGGGCCAATAATGACTTTGGTTTAATCCTGTGAAGAGCAGTACCTCTTAATTCATATCATTTTTACTTCCTTTACTACACTATTAGTTTTTCTATTTAATAAGTTTATGTGATATATTTATTTATAAATATATTTGTTCTCTTATTCTTTAAGTCTTTCCCAAAAGGTATAATTTATCCATACCTTAGGAAAAAATGTCTATATCAAATAGACACTAAAAGATTGATTAGATTTTTACATGTTTTTAATTAATGTGTAATTATTTTCCTAAAATATTGACACAATTAAGAATGTTTTTATAAAGTTTTTGTTTATGAACATGGGAAAATAAAAATTTAAATATTCAAATAATAGATAGGCAGACACCCTTTATTTAAATGTAACCGTCTCTTTTCACCTTTCTCATTGCCTGTTGTGGAAAACTGGGAAGAAAAAAACCTACTGAATATCATGAAGTCAGTGGAAGTGTTATTTGCAAGAAAACAGAGGATTGGTTGGAGAAAGTTGAAAACTTGAAGCAACTGCACCATAGGATGATTAAGGTACACAACACATAGACAAATGGAAGAAAAGTTAGGAATGGTGATAACCCCAGGCAAGGTGATGAGTCAAAGCTTTAGAAATACTAGTACTGTTCAAGAGAGAAGCATGTCTTTGGCAACAGCTGAAAGAGCTGGAGGGAGCAGGGAGACCTCAAAAGGGAGGGAAATAAACATCCTTTGAAGATCAATATTCTGCTGAGGGATGTATGTATGCTTCCTATGCAGGATGCTTGGCTGGGCAAACTCTGATATAATAAGCCACATTAATTAAAGTAGCTCCCAGACACTTTTCAGGAAAATCAGTCCAAGTGAAAAACCGATACTTCTTTGTATGTGTACCATTCAGCTGACATTTTAATTTATCATCATTAATAAAACTCTCTATTATCTTTAGTTTTATCTACTATTTTCTTTTATCACAGATAAGCCCAAGAATTCTTGCAGGTTGGATAACAAAGAGGAAAAATTTATGTACACTGGTCAGACCACTCAATATGAAATAAAGTCCTTTTTACCTTTTGCTGCAGATCTCAATGTGTTAAGCTCCTACTTGTTAACTAGCAACAAATCCATTATTTCACTTGATTTCTATACTCAAATATTTTTTCTAAACCCCAACAAATATTAATCAGCCTGGGAATATACTTCTTACCTGACTGTTGGGGTCCATCTGACATGGAGCCCCACAGCCTCTTTGTTGGTTAGGAGCTATGCTTCTGTAATTAGGGGCCTTCAGAGTCTGAGGAATCACTGTGCCCAAGGGAATCACAAAGCTCAGAGGCTACTAGGAAATCTAGAAGCATGTAGCTGTCATTTCTACGCACATACTCAGATCTAGCAAGGTAACAGATGATAATTTCACACTCTGTCAAGAGCAGTACCCTTTGGGGCCAACAGTGGTTCTACATGTCTTTGGGGATTTTGCTCTTTTGTATCTCCTCAGGACATGCAGAAGGGCCAGAGAGACTGGCCCAGCATAGATTCCACCAGTCCTGCCAGTTGTTGAAACCAGAGCCTAGTTGTAACCTCCAAGTATACCTAGATCTTAGTGTTGTAGTCAGATGATCATTCTAGACTAGTTTTCCTTTATGACGAGTTCCCTCTCAACAAAGATATTTTTATATTCTTTTTAAAATTCACCCTCCCTATTAACCCTTCTATCCCCTTTTCTATTCTATTTTTATGGAGCCTGGACATTGTACCATGTATAATCCAGAGTAAGTTAAGCATTTGCCTAGTACTTTTGTAACCTTGTAGGAAATATTTTTATGGGCTAAGGTTTGCTTAAATCTTTATTTCTTATCTTCACTTTCTTTACCTTTGCATCCCATTCCTCTGCATTTTATATGCGAAATTTTAATCTCCCCAAAGACTTCTCAGTGACTTTGCTGGTCCAGAGTAGAGTAGAACAATTAAAAATGAGCACATTAAATTGTGCATTAATTAAGAAGGTCAGCCGGGCGTAGTGGCGCATGCTTGTAATCTCAGCATTCGGGAGGCTGAGACCGGAGGATCAGGGTTTGCAATCAGCCTCAGCTATCTAGTGAGGCACTCTGCAACTTAGTGAGACTCGGTTTCAAAATAAAGAATAAAAAATAGGGCTGGGGGTATAGCTCAGAGGTAGAATGCCCCTGAATTCAATCCCCAGTATCGCAGGAAAAAAAAAAAAAAAAAAAAGAAGGTCCTAAGAAGCCAGGAGTGGTGGTGCACGCTTGTAATCCTAGTTCTTGGGAGGCTGAGACAGGAGGATTGCAGGTTTGCAGCCAGCCTCAGCAACTTAGTGAGACCCTCTGAAACTTAGCAAGACCCTATTTCAAAATAAAACTAAACTAGACAGGGCCAGGAGTGTAGCTAAAAGTTAGAATGCCCCTGGCTTCTAACACACAAACACACACACACACACACACACACATACACACACACACACACACACACATTAGCCCACAGGACACAATTTAGAACCATGGGCAATTTATGATCATGTACATGAATTGGCTTTATTTCAAAAGATTGTGGAGAAAAAGGGGGGGTGGACATGATCAAAGCTTACTATATGCATATATAGAAATGCCACAGTGAAATCCATTAATTTGTACAATTAATATAGATTAATAATTATAACTTAAAAAGAAGAAAAATGACACTACAAGCTAAATATTAAAAAAGATTATAGATGAAGTTTATCTTTCTAGGGAAGTCAGAATATGTGTACTTAAAATGGGGAATGGGAGAGTTTATTGTTTCAAAGCAAGAAAAGGTAAGTTAAGGCCACTGTCAATGACATTTGAAACAAAACTGGAAGCTAGGCTCTAATTTCTGTGGCTCATGTAGGTCCAGTTTTGAAACTAGCCTGAGATTGCCCTTGTCCACATTAAATAGGCAAAAGCTGCCATCTAATATAAAAGAAAATATAGTCATTTTACCAAGAGCTGCTGACAGGTGGCCTCCCTCACTGTTTCCTGCTTCTTCAGGGTGACAATGTCATCACAGAGAGACTTCTAACAGTCAGAGTGGTGTTCTCTACTTTTACAAAGTGAGAGGCAGGGATTGTAAAATAGTAGGATTGTGTACTCTTCATTATAGAATCTTTTGAGGGGAGGATGGAGGCCAAATATTTTAGAATAAGGAAAGTTTTTGTCCTCTCAGTGGTTAGAAAAAGTTGAATATTTATATGGGGTGTCATGTAGTATCTGCAGTAAATTGGAATGAATTAGCAAGCTGACAAATAACCGAGTGAAGGGAATGAGTACTTTTTAAAATGGGTTTCATATCAAGTTTAACCTATGTAAATTGTTTTGGCCAAAAATATATTATTTGTAATTTTTATCAAAAATAAACTGACAAAAATCCTCTTTGTCCAAACAAGGTTTAACTTAATTCAAGTGTGTTATTTGTGAATGACATTTGTTGTTGGTGTTGGATCTCTCCAACTTCTTCCTCTGGTGTTTAATGCTCTCTGCACTAGCAACCAACTACATATTTATGACCTTTCAAAATACTGTCCTGTCCTTCCAAAATAGTTCTCCTTTTTACTCTGCCCTCCTCCTCCTCACCTCCATTCAAATCTACTCTTGTGTAGTTATCATCATGGAAGGGAATAAGCTAAATCTGCTACACTTCTAGTCTATATGGTGTGATTAATATTGCAAGAATAAACCAACATTATTTTAGGCATGAGCCTGAAAGCTTAATTAGTTGACCTTGCTAGTAGAATGTGATTCAATAGATAGCATGAAGAATTTTTAAATTCTGTGATAAGATTCCTTTGGTTCTAGAAATAAGTGGGTTTAAACCTCTATAATTTATTCTATCAAAGTAACTCTTTTATCAGACATAGTTTTGATGTTTGTGGTGGGATATTTGATATGATTACAGGTAAGGAAACATGTTATATACACAAGGCTGGAGTTAGAGATGAGATTTTTCATAATAGGTATGAACTGGTCATATCAGAAATTGAATTAATAAAAAATGGAGGTTAAAATAAGTGTTTGGGATACAAAGTTAAATGTGAAGGTTTATATGTCCTTTTCTTGAAACATTTCAATAAATGACAAAAAAATTTCTAATGGTGGGAAAAAGCATCTACAATAGACCTGTCTGTGAGAGAGAGATTGTAGTTTACAAAGTTTTTTCTTAATATGCAGGACCTTGATCTTTATAACAGACCTTTGAATTAAATATTATTAGACCCATTTTACAATGAACTAAGGAACAGTGAGGCTAAGAGTTTTTGGTTATAAGAAGCAGTGGCTGAATTCAAATCTAGGCATTTAGACTCCAGAGTCTGTACTCTTTTCACTATAGCACTGTCTTAAGACTATTCTTGCTACTATTGTGGTTATTTATACTAAAAGAACAACATACTTTTTTTTTTTTTTTTTTTTTTTTGCGGTACTGGGGATTGAACTCAGGGGCATTCTACCTCCGAGCTATACCCCCAGCCCTATTTTTTATTCTTTTTATTTTGAAACCGAGTCTCACTAAGTTGCGGAGTGCCTCACTAGGTAGCTAAGGCTGGCCGAGAACCCGGATCCTCCGGTCTCAGCCTCCCAAATGCTGGGATTACAAGCGTGCGCCACCAAGCCCGGCTAACAACATACATTTTGACAACTATACCCAATGGTATTATTAATGGCTTGAAATTATTGCGTGACTGGCATGTGCCTTGCACTTTCCTGAGCATTTTACATAGATTCACTTATTTGATACAACTCCTTTTTATCATCCTAATTGTTTGGTCAGAGCTCTGAAGCCAGAGGACTATGAATAATCAGTAGCGGAGTGGGCAGGACTTTATGGAAGACAATAAGATGACTTCTCACATCTATGTTCAGCCTCTATGTCCATTACCCCTAGTCCTACACTATCTCTAAATGCCTTATACCTCAACACCCAATTCTGAGCACATTGCTATAGATCTTCAATGGATTAAGGTATTGGCTGAATTTATAGGAGATTGCAGAAATCTTTGCAGTCCTGCTGATAATTGATTTCCAAATTCCTGAAGAGGTGGACTAGGAAATGAACTGTGAATAAAGGAGTAAGAAAAAAAATACCAAATAAGCTTCTGGAAAGGTAATGCCTTGGAATAACCTTTTTGAGTTTGAGCCTCTCATCTTATTCTGTCCCCTTACATATTTTTGAGACACAGTGTATCAGGAATCTATTTTTTAAAGGTGCTTGTTTTTCTTTTTATGCTAACTTGACTTTTCTAGGCAATAACAAAACAAAAACAAAACAAAACAAACAACCCCCCCACACACAAAAACCAGGATAGGACTTGGTCTTCATTTCACAAGTACAGTTCCACCATTCTTCTATAGTTTGAAGCTTCAGTGGCCTCCACTGACTTGGATTATACAAGGTTTTGCACTGAGTTGTATAAAACCCAATAATTACTATTTGTAAATGCAACTGAGGTTTGCAAAAGACACATCCATATACATTTTGGTAAAATTTTTCAGACTGCATTTTACAGCTGGTCTGTTTTCCTTCCACAATCATGCTGAAACTGTAGCCATTCACTTGTTGCTTGGGAATGCTTGCCATAAACTGAGTGTAATTACAGGTAATAGAAAAGAATAAAATGGTGGAAAAGAGGGGATATCTTGGCATTTTGTTGTTAATATTAGAAATTGAGGTTGAGTCCTAGATTAGCAAGTTATTAACCTCATACTCTGTAAACTGGAAAATGACTTAAGGAAATCAAGGTTGCTGTGGAAATCAAATGCTTTAAGTTACATAAGGATTTTGGAAAAATAACTGTAAAATATAATTTAAATATGTTACATATTTTTATTATCTAGTCTCAAAATGATAAATAAGTATCACTCATCCTTGTATTATTCTCCTAGCTCATAGTAAGTACTGCTAGTCGATGACAGTAGTCTTTTCAACAAGTATGTGAGTACATGTGTATTCATATGCTTGTTTATTTACATATTTGTATCAGCATCCTTTTCAACACAGCTCCCCAGATGGTCACTACCAATTGTCTGGAAATGCATACTAGATAACTTCCTCATCCCAGACTAATTTATCAAATTTACTTTGTATTCAGAGAAATTATAATTCACTCACTGAATCAGCAAACAGTCATTAAGTCAAGTTAGACCTGGGATGCTGACGCTAGAAATGTGAATAGAGTATGTTTCTAACATTCCAATCTGGTAAAGAGCTAGTGAAGGAGACTCACATTTGAGCAGGTGAGTAAAATTACAGTGGAAGAGGCAGAGGAGGAAACGCTTACCTATCCCCCTTGAGATTAAAGATCTGATTAAGGCTGCCTTATTGCCTATGTGTGGGGTTTTCAAAAGCTATGTCTGCATCCTCACTCTTGAGAGGACAATGATGATGAGGGTAGTCAGTGCCACGGGATCTTGTATACTGAGAATGAGAAGGTCACATCCTTAAATTCCAAGTTTTCTTGAAACCAGTACAGTAGTCCTCCCTTACCTACAAAAATATGTTCCAAGACCTCAAGTGGATGTCAAATTTCAAATCTACGTACATTGTATTTTCTTATGCCCACATACTTGGGATAGTTTAATTCTTAAATTAGTCATAATAAGATATTAACAACAATAATTCATACTAAAATATAACTATAAAGTCAGGCATAGTGGCAATCATGTGTAATACCATCTGGTCAGGAGGCTGAGGCAGGAAGATAACAAGTTTGAGGCCAGCCTGGGCAATATAGTGAATGTTCTCAAAATAAAATATAAAAAGGGCTCAGGATATAGTTTAGTGATATAGCATCATTGGATTAATCTCCGAGAGAGAGAGAGAGAGAGAGAGAGAGAGAGAGAGAGAGAGAGAGAGAGAGAGAGAGAGAGAAATTGTAATATACTGTAATAAATATTACTTAAAATTTGTAAATTGCTTATTTTTAAAAAAATTACATTTAATATTTTTGGACCTCAGTTAACTCCAGGTAACTGAAACTACAGAAAGCAAAACTGCAGATAAGAAGAGATTACTGTCTTATTGTTTATTAGAAATTATTTTATGAGCTAGGCATGATGGAACATGTTTGTAATCCCAGTACTTGGGAAGTTGAGACTGACTGGAGGATCACAGATTCATGGCCAGCCTCAGCTACTTAATGAGGCCCTCCACAACATAGTGAGACCCTGTTTCAAAATAAAGAATAAAAATAAGACTGGGACTAGAGCTCAATGGTAGAATGCCCCTGGCTTCAATCCCTAGTACTGCAAAAAGAAAAAAATTAATTTATTTAAAGGGGAAAAAAGATGAAGAAATTAAAAACAAACACAAATGAGGCAGAATTTGTTATTCTTTTGTAGGTGTTCTTTCCTGCCTTTTTTGATTTTTATATACAGTATTATTCATAGTTCTTTGTTAGAAGGCTATTTTTAAGTAAAAATTTCATTTTTGTCATCTACTAAGTAAAAGTACAGTAGAGGAGATGAATAATATGAAAATGAGACATTTCCAAATAATGTTCTTGTCCTGGGCCAATTAGTGACTTATGGTTTTCATTCAGTGACTTCCAGGGTTGTGTTAGTTTTTCTATACTGCAACAAAATATCTGAGCAACTCTACGTAAAGGAGAAGAGATTGGTTTTGGCTCACAGTTTCCGTGGTTTCAGTCCATGTTTACTGGATTCCATCACTACGGGTCTGTGGTGAGGCAGAACAGGTGGCTGGAAAGTGAGGTTGGGGGGAGAGGGACAGGATATACCCCTCAAGGTTGTGCCCCAGTAACCTACTTCTTCCCAACCTCCAGAGCTTTCCACTACCTCCCAATAATGTCACCAAGTTAGGAATCCATCCATGGTCCTCCACTGAAGACCTCAGAGCCCTCCTGATCCAGACTTCCCAAGAGTCACGCCTGTGAACACTGCTGCATTGGGGATTGGGGGGCAGTCCTTCAACACATGAGCCTTCAGGGGGACATTCCAGATCCATCTCTAATCCTAGATGAGCCTGTTTTTCAAAGAAGGAAGATAAAGTAGAGAAGAGTGAAAAATGGCGAAAACATTGATTGATATTGATTGGTGCTATGGAAAATAGAAACTCAATCCTTGACATAAGGGCAGGTCTAGAATAGGAGTAACTACTCTACCAAAGTGCTGACTATTCCACATCACCTTCACTCCCTGCTTCTTCCATCATGACCTGTACTCCTGTTGTCACCATTTCATCTTTAATCTTTCTCTACTTTCCTTTTCCTATTTTTCTCTCTTTCTTCCCCTTCCTCCCTCCCTCCCTTCCTCTCTCTTTCCTTCCTTCCCTCTCCCCTCTCCTCTCTCTTCTCTGTTTTCATCTTTATTCTCTTTTCCCTTTCTGACACTCTCTTCCTACCCTATCTTTCCCCTCCCTTTACCAGTCTTTTTTTTCTCCTCTATTTTGTAACACTCATGACTTACTTATACTTACTCAGGACTTTTACTACTTTATTAGTGTTGTTACTATAGCTGCATCTTTCAGCTTCTTTCAATTGCTGCTGTTCCCAACTCTGTGTATGTGCAGGCTTGGAAGCACATACTCATGCTGCGCTGCACATTCAAATGCTACATGAAATAAAATTGGGTAGCCATAGTCCAATATAAATTTCCCATAGCCAGCCAGGTGCGGTAGTGCACACCTGTTATCCCATTATTTGGGAGGCTGAGATAGGAGGATCACAGGTTCTAGGATAGCCTTAGCAAGTAGTAAGACACTCATCAACCTAGTGAGACCTTGTTTCGAAAAATAAAAAATAAAAATTTTCCTGTTGAGCAGAATATTTAAAGCCAGAAGTCCTATCTGAGTGCTAAGCATTTTAGAGAGGGATATTTTTTACTTAGACTCTGATATTTGGTCCTATACAGGTTGAGATTAGGATGGCAGAATCAATGGTGACCTTGTCAAAGAAAAATTCACTAGTTAAATAGGAGTGGGGGACTGACTAAGACCATTATAATAGAAGAGACAGATTAAACTCAATTCTTGAAACAAAAGGTGGGGGAATTCTTTTTTTAATTTAATATTTATTTATTTATTTACTTATTTATTTATTTATTCATGGTACTGGATTGAACCCAAGGACATTCTACCTTTGAGCTATACCCCCAACCCTATTTATTTATTTATTTATTTATTTATTTGTTTGTTTTGAAGCAGGGTCTCACTACTTCACCATGCATTGTCCTTGAACCTGTGATCCTCCTGTCTCACTTCCCAAATACTAAGATGACAAGTGTGTGCCACCACACCTGGCTAAGGTGGGTGGGTTCTTAAGTGCTGGAGTAGGGTACTTTAGTGGGAAATTGCTGGAGTAAGCTCATTAGAAGGAAGATTCACTAATGATATGAGGCTTATTGATCCTAATTGAAGTTAGGCTCCTGTTCTACAGAAACCTGAACATAGGGACCCATCATTCTTGATGTTTCTACTTCAAAGGGATGACTTCCATGTCCTTGAGAAACTTCATTCTTTCTCAATGTCATTGGGTTTGAAGCTGTAGGAATATTTACATAGTCAAGAGGCAGAAAAGAATTTATAATTACCGGTTTCCTGAAAGTAAATACTAGAGAGAGAGAGAGAGAGAGAGAGAGAGAGAGAGAGAGGCAGGCAGGCAGAGTTAAAGTCAGGGTCAGGGAGAAAGTTGCCTAAAGTTTAGTTCAGCTAAAAGTCATTTTAAGGCTGTCATATTTGGCATCTAAGTAAGAAATAACACAATTGGCAGACACTTCAAGCTTCAAGATCTGACTATTACATAATGTTTTTCATATTTATAAATGTACCACTAGGCTCATCATGGCCTCAGAATTTAAAGGCTTCTGAAACTGTCTTGTCTTACTAACCTTTCCTAGTTTTCTGCTTTCCTATTTAGAGTAAAATTCAAGGATTTTCTCTTATGTTCAAAATGCTATTTCTTCCATCTTAAATTGCATCTGAGCCATCCATTTACCAATCTCTAAATATGAGGCTTAGTCTATACATTCTTCCTGCTTTTCTGCAGCTCTAAGATTTTGTGGCTAATTATTTTTGTCTTTGAGAAAGCATTAACTATGCATCCCAATCCCATATGTTTGATTTTTTTTTTAAACAAAAGGGAGCTAGTTATGTATTCATCAACTTAATTTTTCAGCATAGTAAATCCCAGAACATAAACCAGAGAAGACATTTTCAAAGTTATAGTACCACATCTAACAAAAATAAAAGAAGGAAAATTTTAACTAGGTTTATAACAGTATCACATTTATGCTATGGCAAGGAGAAAGATTGCAGCATTTTCTCCCAAGAGGATGTATCATAGGAATAAGGCACAAACACTGAATATGCTAATGGAAAATTAGTGAAGGTAACTTTGATTGAGATTATTACTTCTTTACCTTGTTCTTTCATGTCTTTCATTTTTTTTCTTCATTTTACTATCTGTCCTTTAGGAAGGAACCTTCAAAATGATCTGTCGTTGAAAGAAACTGAAATGTGAGCACAAAGAAGGAATGTTTGACAGTGAGAAAGATGTTAGCATAGTGGAGAGGTTATTAGAAGAATGGAGATTAAAAAGCAACCAATCAACCAGATACACAAAATTACCATATAGAAAAAGCCAAGGCTGGATATGTAGCTCAGTGGTAAAGTACCTCCCTCGCATGCAGGATTCCCTGGGTTCCATTCCCCACCATGGCAAAAACAAACAGACAGACAAACAAACAAACAAACAAACCTCTGCAAAATCTTTGGAGTGACTGTCAATTCTGACAAGATCAGTTACCCCAACAAAGGATCTGAGAAATAAGGCCGTTAAAGACACAAAAGTTTATAGGCATGTGCTTTTAGACTGCTTACTGTATAAAAGCTTGGACCTGGTTTAAAATTAACTTGATGTGAAGGCCTAGAATTTGGCTAAAGCTTTCCGGTTGTTAATTTTAGTATCATTAGATGGTAGCATATTCTAGACATGAAGGATATAAATATGAATTACATAATTTCTTTGATGCCAATGTGGGAGCAGAAATATTGAAATCAATAAATAATTATGCTTTGCTCGTTTCTGTGACCTAGTGTTATAGACATTGAAAGAATGAGAATTTCCCACTGAGGTCCTTGCATCCCCTCTCCCTTCCACAACCATTCTTCCACACTCTCTCTTGCCGGAGATAGTAGTCTGTAACTGTACAACCATTCCTAGTCCATTATCTCTCAATAAAAATCAAATTTCCCATTGGTTGAAAATTGACCAAAATTTGCTAATCCTTAAAAAAAAAATGGCTCTTTTGGAAAAACCATCTTTTTGACCAACTGTTGTTGGGGAAATATAGTTAGAAACAAAAACCTTCTCTCATCCCAGAAAACACTGTAGAGAGTAGAGAAAGAAAATAGTTATATTACTAAATAAGCATTAAACAGAAATATGATGGACATCACTGGCAATCCTTTAAGAGATGGCAAAGACAGCAAGGAATCGCACATCTTTATACAGCCAGACATATATACAAATCATTCTATACATGTTCTCAAGATAATCAATAAGTAGTCCTCAAGTTAAAAGTCTTGACAGCATCCTTTATTATAAATAATTCATCCTAAATTCACCTTGAAATTGGGGCGACCACGTTGCTTGGCTTTCTACAAAGGAAAAATAAACTTGTTTCTATGATGAGGTAGTTTTGCAAATTTGAGGCAGACCACTGTTAGAATTAGACTCATGCCCTTCTCCGGAAAAGTCTGGGCAGAGGTTCTACCTCCCTTGATGTTTGCACTTCAAAGAGATGGATTCCAGGTCCTTGAGAAAGACATCCCTGAGTCATACAGCCTGCAAGAGGCTTATTTAGCTTCTAAAAAGATTTACATATATTTCAAAGAGACGGAACTAATTTTACAAGTTTTTATAAAGTAAATACTCTTAGAAAAGGGAATGATGGAGAGCAGTCTTCTCCTTGGTTTTCAACAATGAGAATTGAACTTTTTATTTTTCATTTGTATTTGTCCTTAACTTTTTCTTTTTTTTACTTAATTGAAATAAATTTAACCCCTTCTGCCAAAGTCCTATAAAATTGATCCCTCTTATTTCCCAAATTAGGATGATCCTTTGGTACCTTCTCCTTCTAAGCATTAAAAAAAAAAGTATTATGCTGAGACTAGTCTTGAACCTCTGATCCTCCTGCCTCAGCCTTCTGAGTAGTTGGAATTGCAGGTAAGTGGAAATATTGACGGGGCAGGGGTGCTGCTGGGGATTGAATTCGGGGGCATTCTACCTCCAAGATGCCTACCACTTAGTCCCCCTTTGTTTTTGAAACAGGGTCCCACTAAGTTGCTGAGGGTCTCACTAATTTGCCAAGGCTGGCCTCAAACCTGTGATCCTCCCGTCTCAGCCTCCCAAGTATAGGGGTTACAGATGTGTGCCACCTATGTAATAGTTCTATGACTGACTTCCTTCTACACTAGCTATCAGGTTGAGTCACACTATTCTTATAGCTTGAATTGGCCTAACCTATTTTTCATAGATTGTAGCCAGTAGCTAACAGAGTCTTCCTACACACTTAAAGGATTCCTATGTTCTCATAGTTACATATGACTCTAAGTTTCTACCTCTTCAATGCAGGAATTGGTTTAGGGGTCTTGTTGCAACATCATTCTCAGTGTGCCTGCTATGGACTTAGACATCCCATATTTATTCAATATTTGGAAGATGGAAAGATCTGCATTACATTAATAAAAATTGGCTTACTATTAAAATAATTTTGTTTCTAAATTCCTCTGTAATAGTCAAAATTGTAGCTGAAACATTCTATTTACTATATTGTCATATTCTCCTCCTTTCTTCTTTCCTATTGCTTACCAGCAAACTCCTCTTAATTTTTAATGCAGAACAATTCGATGTTCTCTTGGGCGTGGTGGGACATGCATGTAATCCCAGTACGTAGGAGGCTGAAACTGGAGGATCACAGGTTTGCAGCCAGCCTCAGCTACTTCATGAGGCCCTCCACAACTTAGTGAGACCCTGTTTCAAAATAAAAAATAAAAAATAGGACTGTGGGTATAGCTAGGAGGTAGAATGACCCTGGGTTCAATCCCCAGTTTCGAAAACAAATTAATTAATTTTTTTAATTGTTGGTGGGGCAAACTTGGGCAACCACTGTGGAAAACAGTATGGAGGATCCTCAGACGAATGGGAGTGAACCTACCATATGATCCAGCAATACCACTACTGGGTATATACCCAACAGAATGGAAACCAAATTATCAGACCGATGCATGTGTATCTACGTTTATAGCAGCTCAATTCACAATAGCCAAACTATGGAAGCAGCCAAGATGTCCAACCACAAATGAATGGATTACAAAACTATGGGATATGTACACAATGGAATTTTACTCAGCCATAAAGAAGAATAAAATCATGTTCTTTGCAGGGAAATGGATGCAACTGGAAAGCATTATGTTAAGTGAGATTAGTCAGTCACAAAGAGTTAAGAAGCATATGTTCTCTCTAATATGTGGATGCTAGGGAGAAGATGAGGCATAGGAGGGTCTCCAGATGAAAAGGAGAGATCCTCGATAAGCAAAGAAGTTGAA
>PVLC010005567.1:36933-75495 GCA_004027655.1 Graphiurus murinus
ATGATGTACTTACACAATCATATCAAGGTCACTCACTGAAGTGAACCTGAGGGGGAGGGAGGGGGAGGGAATGGGGTGGGAATTGGGGAAGGGGTCAAATGAGAATTGTGTGCAAATATGTTGTTAACAACTTGTACTTAACAAAGATGTATGCTATATTGCACGAATTACTACAATAAAAAATTTTTAAAAAAAAGAAGCATGGGGAAGGACTTTGTATAGTCATGTGTATGTATGTATATGTGTGTAACTCTAAGCAGGAGTTGCAGTTATAAACATTGTTCCTAGATCAAAATTTATTTTGCTCTAGAGATAAGAATTTTCTGTTATCAATAGGAAGTTCTGTAACAAATATTATTTTTCAGTTCAATTTCTATGCAAAAAATGAAAAATATGGAGTATGAATATCAGGTAGTTTTTGGAAGAGTGCATATATGAGTTTATAATATTTGAATTGTTGAGTTTGGGGTGGGATAATTAATTCATTTATAGGTAGCAGGCTTTTTCTTTTGAGGGATTATAAGAATATGACTTCTCTCACTAGCATACTAAACTACTAAGCATTTTGAATATACAGGTTTAAAACTTCCAGCCATTATAAAGTTATTAAACACATTCTAATATGAGATATAAGATTTGAAAGTTCTATTACCTTTTCCAATCACAATTCAACAAAACTCATTAAATAACTTAGAGTATGCAGTATATTCTATCCCTACATATGGTTAATCTTTTCAGTATGTTTGGAGTAAATTGATAGGATCTTATTCATGATAATAGAAAATACTGAAAGAAGATGTCAACAATTATCACATTCAAGTATGAAATAGGATGCATGTGATTATTTTATCTGTTCACATTTCATAAAAATTCTAGATTAACTAGAGAAAAAGATTAACCAAGATAAAACTGTGAAATTACTTAATTCAAAGTGTTTACAACTTACTTATAATGGTGTGATGTGGGTTGGGAAGTGTTACATGAAGAGACCAAAATCCAATGGGAAAAAAAGAAATTGGCTCAAGAGTGACAGGCATAGAAGAAATTTCATTCATACTGAGATGTTATTATGTCTGAGATTCTTATCTCTATTTCTTGACAAATCACACTAAATTTAAGTTAGCATTTCATTACAAGTGTTGTTTTTGTTAGAGAAAGTGAATTATAGTAGCATGTAAAACAATGATTAATAATGCACTAGACAAGAATGTTATTGTATCACAATTCACTTTTTCTTACTAGTTTGGGTCAATGAGGAGAGAAAACACATTGAGTACAAGAAGCTAGTCATTTGTGTTCCCTTAACAGGAATTACTTTTTAGATATGTCTTCAATAATACTTTGATTAGTGTCTGAATTAATATTTCTGTAATATTTAACATGTAACAGAAACCAAAATATTATGTTTGACAAGACACCTGACAGGGGCAGTAGTCATTTGAGCTTGATTTAAATTCATGTTCTTATTGACTTAAAATTAACAGTGTCATCTATCACATTTTAGTAAGCAATGGAGTAAGTAAACTGAGAAGTTTCTTAAATCCTATGTGTGAGGCTGAATAGATCTTCTCAGTCACTGTCTACAACACACTGATGTGGACCACAGATGTGCCAAATTATTGATTCTTTCAGATCTTGTGGCAGGGGAAGGTTTGGGATAGCTAGAGCCATAGGATGATGAGTAAAACCACCAGTCTGCCCCCAAATGACTAAGCAAATATTAGCTTCTTCTATGTATGCCACCATGCTCAAAAGTTTGGGAAGTATTGAAAGTATCTGAGAAAACCTACAGGGAGATTGGCTTTTCTAGTATAGATAATGAAAAGAATCAGAAAGATCTGAGTTTGAGTCTCAATCTACCTAGCTTTGTCAAGAATCAGTTTTCTCACCTACATTTGAGTAAATTCCATTTGCTTCCAAGTCTGTTTTGGAGATGAGCTAATGTATCAAAGCTGCTTTGCAAAACTGTGCAGAGCTACAACATGTGACTGCATGCAGTCAGGTATTATCCAGGTCCATTGGCCCCTGAGAGCAAAGCAGGAGAGGAAACATTGTTCACCAGTGGCTCACATGAAGGGAATGCTGTCCTGTGCACTTTTGATGTCAAATTGAGGGTGGCATCATAGAGAGGAGACAGCTTCAGAGTGGGGGCTGACTTGGGTTACATTCTGAATCTGTGAACTATTGGGAAAAAGGTTCAATATTTGGGCTGTTAGTATTTTCTGAGTACTGAAAAAGCTAGGTAATTAAAATTTACTACTACTATCCTTTGAAGGGTTATTTACAATGCTTAAAATTACATATATCTACCATCTATCTGTTTATTCTTGAACAGTGCCCTCTTCATTTGTAAAATGAAGGTAAAGCTACTTCTGAAATAATATATGTCAAGTACTTAGTAGTTTGACTTGTATATTGTAAGCACCTGTGTCATCTGCTGTTTTCTGTGTTCTCCATTTTGGTGGTTGTAGGCTAGGGTTTTCAACTTTAGTGACTTGGTATTTTTGGATAGAGAATTCTTCATTGGGAAAGGCTGTCCATTACATTGTAGTAAGTAGACTGTCTCCTGAGGGACAAAATTCCCTTGCACTAAAACTACTGTTCTAGATTCCCCAGGACAAGAACTAATCCCCAAAATGGGTGATAGTTAACAACCACTTTGTAACAGCTTTAAAGGGTTTGCAAGGGATAAAAATCTCAAAAGAGGATCAAAATAATCCACTCCAAAAAAGAGGCTATCCTCTGCCAGAAAATAAAGTAAATAATGCATTATATGAAGAGGCAGAGACTGTAATTATTTGTTTTCCTTACTAATCAAAAAAGCAGTCACAGGGAGATTGGACATCGTAGCTCTCACCTATAATGCCAGTATTTGGGGGGCTGAGACAGGAGAATTGTAGGTTTGAGACAAGTGTGTGGTAATTTAGGGAGACTTTGTTTCAAAATAAAAAGGCCTGGGGTTGTAGCTCAGAAGTAGACCCTTCCTTGGTTCAATCCCTTGTACTCCCCCCCACACACACACACACAAAAGCTGTCCCTGGGATCATTGCCACATATTGTCATTATACTTTACCTGTCCCTATCTATATTACTCTTTAAGGTAGAAAATTATAGAAGACACTCTGATCTCTCTTTCGTGGCTGGAATGCCACTAATATTAGTTTCTACCGCTATTATTCTACCATATTGTTAGCAATATCATTTTAGTTACATTATATAAACTAATGTTTTGATTAACTGGTGAATTTACCTTGAAAATTAACTTTGTTTAGAAGTACCAGGTATTTGAGACTGAGAAAAAAACTACAATAACAAAAGAAAAAAATGGAGCTGAAATAAGATACATTGTGGCACAACTTGCCATTTTGGAATAGAATAGGCCTATTTCCTACAATGTGGGTTTAGTTTTCCCTGTTACCTACTTCTAGTTTTGTGATGCAGATTGTACTGCAAGAAAAAGATTGGCAATCAGTCCCCTACTGTGCAGGGTTGACTTCCAAAGCAGAATCAAGACCATTCTCTCCCTAGGTCCCATTAGTACATTCTTACATCTCTAGGGATTTGAAGGTGGTACACAGTAGGATATGCCATCCTGATATATATGATTCTCTATTAAAGCACTGTAGATGAGAGAGGAGGATGAAAGGTGTATATGTATGTAGTACATGCTTGAAGTTGTAGTCTTTCATGTACCAAACCTATATGAAGGAGAAATACAGGCCATGTTGTACAAACAAATTTTTTTCTGTTTCTGATAGAGAATCAAGAAATGAAGGCAGAGATTTAACTTTGTTCACAAAGTTGTACCAGATAAATTCTTACATATCAATGTAAATGGACTGTGGATTTCTTTCTATATCTGTTTAAGTCTGACAATGGCCTCTTTGTAATAGTCTAATATTTGATGAACAGAGTGAAAGATAACTTTATTCCATTTTTATTGACAATTGTGAATCAGCTTTTTTTTATTTATTAAAGAGAAACAACAAAAACAATAGCAGCATGAGGCTGTGAGGGGAAAAGAATGCCATACAAGGCAAAGAAAGATTATGGTGAAGACTCTTAAGAAGGTACTTAGATCTGAAAATAATTTATTATTTAGAAATTACGAAGAATCAAGAAAACTGCTTGGTAGTTGTGCTTTAAATAGGTGTTGGATAAATAAATGGATGGTTATCATACAAAAATATTTGGATTCTGTAAAACATGATAAAAAACTTTTCTTAAGAAAAACTATCTGAAATTAAAATATAATCGACCTATTTTTGCTTTTCAAGAGGATATAGTGTGTTATGGGAGGTCAGTAGTCTCATTGTAAAAACTTGAAAAGGCTGAATAACTTGCTTGGAATAAAACACTGTCTTTAAAAATATTATAAATCTATAGAAGCAAGGAGGATTACATGGGTTAAAGTTCCCAAGAGAATTTCTGATGATCACCAGTTATTTATATTCCACTGAGAATATTTTCTTATTGTAGATTTTTGAGCTTCAGCCTGGGCCCAAACAGAAGGTCTCTTCTGAAAGGAAGAAAAAAAACAAAACAAAGCAAAACAATAAAGATTTCAGCAGTGCATAATACTTGAGTGACACACTGGAAATATAAGGGGCCTAAAATGCATGGTTAGTTTTTCCTCTGGGAAATTGCTGAGTTTGGGGCTGCATCAGAGGTTCAAGAGCTAGGCCAAAAGCTTCTAAAGAGAAGAATGACATTTTTCAATTTCTTGGTATTTAGGAAACAAAGACCTGTTAGGAAGAAGAAGCCTATTTAAACTCACAGCTAGTCTTTCTTCAAAATAATCTTACTTTGTCTTATACTCTAAGAGAAGAAGGAGGATAAAAGGCTAAACTGAAGAATTCAAAAATCATCACTGAATCTTATGAGGATTTTCAAGACTTAAAAAACTAAAGATCCATCATATTATAATTCAAAGTATAAAAGGGCCATACAGACAATGTACTCTTCTACAATCTACTTAGAAAAAATGGGTAAAATCATCTCAAGTGAAGCATAGTATTATCTGAAATTTATATAGTTTTTAAAAACATGCACAACATATAATAAAACCTTATTAGATATATAAAGAGCCAAGACAACTTAAAATAATAAAAACAAATAGATCCACAGATTGTCTATAAACTATTATATAATTAGGATTTAAAACAATATGCTCATATGTTATAGAAATTAAAGGAATAATAGACAATCGGGGATATCATCTGATTATCAAATCTATAAAATTGTTAAATGTATTTTGAGGATTAAAAAATATAGCTGGGCATGGTGGCACAGGTCTATAATCTTAGTTACTTGGGGGACTGAGGAAGGAGGATCACAAGTTGGAGGCCATCCTGGGGAACTTAGCAAAACCTTGTCTTCAAATAAAAAATGAACAGGAATGGGCATATAGCTCACTGATAGAGTACTTGCCTAGAATATATGAGTCCTTCAGTCCAGTACCCACTAGCACATATATATATATGTATATATATATATACATATATATATACATATATATATTTTCATTATAAATATGAAAATAAAGAGGAAATGTTAGCAGCCAAATCAGAGAAAATACATTACTTCAAGAAAATAGCTATAGGATTGAAACTTACTTCTCAGTGGACAATGAAAATTTTAAAAAAATGAGATAACATAAAGTGGTGGGTTATTTGATCTTTTTGTGTTTTTTTTTGTTTGTTTTTTAGTGTTAAGTCTTTTAAGTACTATACATATTCTAGATATTAGTTCTTTATCAGAGGAATAGCTGGCAAAGGTCTTCTCTCATTCTGTAGGCTCTCTTTTTAGACTATTGACGGTTTTCTTTGAAGAACATAATTTTTTTAGTTTAATGCCATCTCATTTATTACTTCTTGCTTGAATTTCCTGAGTTTGGGAGATCCTATTGATGAAATTTCTACCTTTGCCTATATGTTGGAGTGTTGAACCTATGCCCTCCTCTAGTAATTTCAAAGTCTCTGGTCTAATTTCCAGGTCTTTGATCCATCTTGACTTGACTCTTGTGCAAGATGAGAAATAGGGATTTAATCACATTCTTCTACAAATGGATAACCAATTTTCACAACACTATTTGTTAAAAGGGCTGTTTTTTCTCCAAAAGTGTTTTTTGCACCTTTGTCAAAAATCAATTGACTATAAATGTGTGAATTTGTTTTTGTACCTTCTATTCTGTTCCATTGGTCTATGTGTCTGGTTTTGTGCCAATACCATGCTGTTTTATAATACAGCTTTGTAGTATAACTTGAAATCAGGAGTTGTGATGCCTCCTGCATAGTTCTTATTGCTGAGAATTGCTTTGGCTACTCTGAGTCTTTTGTTATTCCATATGAAATTTAGGACTGAATTTTGTAGGTTTGTGAAGAATTACATTGGTATTTTGATTGAGATGGCATTGACTCTATAGATCATTTTTGGTAGAATGGCCATTTTGATAATATTTATTCTGCCTATCCAAGAGCATGGGAGATCTTTCCGTCTTCTAAGATCTTCTTCAATTTCTTTTGCAATCAAGAAATGGCTGATTGAACTAAATAGACTCTTCACAAAAGAAGAAATACAAATGGCCAATAAATACATGAAAAATGTTCAACATCATTAGCAATCGGGGGAATATAAATCAAAACTACACTGATATTCCACCTAACCCCAATTGGAACGGCAACCATCAAAAAGTAAAGCAACAATAAACGCTGGCGAGGATGTGAGGACTCTGTTGATGGGATTGCAAAAGCATACAATTGCTATGGATATCAGTGTGGAAATTCCTTACAAAGCAGAATGAATCCACCATATGAACCAGTGATACTACTCCTGGGTATCTTTCTAAAGAGACTGAAATCAGAATATTATAGTAATATATGTGTATCCATGTTTATAGCAGCACAATTCACAATAGCCCAATTATGGAGCCAACCTAGATGTTCATCAACAGAAAATGGATTACAAAATTATAGAATATACACACAATGCAATTCTACTCAACAATAAAGAAGAACAAAGTTATGTCATTTGCAGGAAAATGGATAGTCCTGAATAATATGTTAAGTGAGTAGCCTGTCACAAAAGGGAAGGGTCATATGTTTCTCTCTATGCAGAAGCTAGGTAGTAATCGGGATACCAGAGGGACTTTAGATAATAGAGGAGAAACTCCAGTGGAGCAAGTCTAGGGAAAGGTGGGGGGTGGGGGAGTGGGGGGAGAGGATAATTAATGAAGGGATCACTTCCATTGACATTATATGCATATGTGAGCATATCAATGCCAAACTCAATATTCTATGGGGAAGGGGGGAATGTGGAGAGAGATGAGGGATAACTCACGAAGTGCTGTGTACATGTATGTCACTATCATTGTGAACTACATTATGATGTGAGACTCTAATGCACCAGTAAAAGTATATATATATATATATATACATATATATATGTATATATATATGTATATATTTCTCAGCCTTTTGACTAACGTCAAGTGTAAAAGTATGCACATATGTATAGTGTTGGTAAATGACAACTGTAAGCCTAAGCTAGAATTTTATGCCCGTTGAAAATATTCATCAAAATAAATGTATAATAAAATAATTTTCAGGTGACTTAGCAGAAGTTTCAGAGCCCTTAGGAGTCCCGTCTTTCATTCTTTGGGTTCCGTTTGACCTTGGAGGGCAAAGGCCAAAATATTGACTGTTTTCTCCTTAGCTCTCTTATTTCCTGATTGTTCTCTAAGTCTCAGTTGTTGAGCACCCAGAAGGTAAGCTTTACCTGTCCTTTATAATGAATAGGAGTCAGTATTATAGCCTATCTGTTTTCTAGGTAATGGCTCTCAAAACATTGTTTAGGTTATTCTTTTAGAAGTTGTACATCTGTAATGTTGACAAACAACAGTTCCAAAGATATACAAGGAAAATACAAAACAAAACTGTTAGGAACAAAACAAATCCAGTTCTGATTATATTTGATGGTATGAATAAATCTCTATTTAAATTTGACTTATTATTATTATTACTACTACTACTACTACTACTACTACTACTCAGTTTTTAATCAGAGTGGCATATTTTGAAATCTCACGTGTTTGAGAACTTCTAATGTTCTTTGCTTCAATATGTTCATAATACAATTTAGGAATACACAAATATAAACCTTAAAAAATATGTCACTATTAATATTTTTTGTTGTTGTTATTTAGAGGACACCAGTGTTGTAAATCTTCTCTTAACTTTACATTTTAGAAGATATTTAGGAAACACTAATACATTTAAATTAAACAGGGACCAGTGATAATTAACATTACAGCTACATTCCCAACCTCCCAAATAGGGAGATTGTGAAAACCTCAGAGACTAAGAGCCACCAGTGCATAATCTGTGAAAAGGAGGGTCATTGGAGAGTGGAATGTCCACAGTGCTTCAAAGTCAAATGGTCAGCAAGACTATGACTGATCCTGGAAGATGGAACACCTGGTAGACAAAAAGCCTCACCAAGCCGGGCGTGGTGGTGCACGCTTGTAATCCCAGCATTCGGGAGGCTGAGACCGGAAGATCTGGGTTCTCGGCCAGCCTCAGCTACCTAGTGAGGCACTCCGCAACTTAGTGAGACTCAGTTTCAAAATAAAGAATAAAAAATAGGGCTGAGGGTGTAGCTCAAAGGTAGAATGCCTCTGAGTTCAATCCCCAGTACTGCAAAAAATAAATATTTAAAATAAAAAAAAAAAAAAAGCCTCACCAAGTCCCTAAGAGTAACCCTAAGGAGCCTTGACTGAATGTAACAGTAAAATTTTATAAAAATTTATGTTTGCCCAACATTAGGCTAATTATTTGGTCTTAAACACCCTGTAGGAAATTATAGCCAAAAACAAATGTGCTATTCTGAAGTAAAAAAGTCATACTCATGGAGCCATTTAAAAGACCACCCACTTTAACTAGCTATCTTCTGACTTTGGCTCCACCTTATATTCTATGTTATAATTTATAATGGTACTTCTGCTTTTAGGCTCACAGAAGCAATATGATATAGAACTGATGCCCAAAACTTCTGAGTCTTTATAAAATGCTATTAAACTATATCTGTCTCTCTTGAGGTTTTGCAGGTCTGGGACTACCAGACATCATAAAAGAAAAAAATTCTATTCCTATAAGATGTCCACTGCAATTAAAATACTATCCAAAAGCAGATGACTGGCTTTGTTGACCAAATAACCAGACTTACGAAAATCTGTCTACTCAACAGCTCTGGCAACAGGCTTGGCCAGATGGGCACAAATAAACAATAAACAACAAAAAAAAAACCAAAATAAAACAAAACAAGACAACTTCAGGCACATAGGAAAAAACCACCTACTGATTGATCCTCATATTCCTGGGGCTGTGTCCTTCAACGATGCTAGTTTCTGACTTTACTGTAAAAAAAAAACAACTCAATAACTGAGGCCAGCTTCCTTCTGTCTCCTTTAGGTCAGTTAGGATGAGACTTCTGATCTCTGGCTAGGCAAGGCCTTCATCCCTTATCAGCATCAGCTTTGAAGAAGCTATGGAAGATAGACTTTCATTCTTTATCAGCCCTTAAGATTAAGGGATCCAAATGGGGGTGGGGTGGGGAATGAGGTAGGATAGGAGAAAATAAAAATAGGTAAAAAGGGGACAAATTGGAAAGGAAAGAAAAACTAGTTTTAAAATCTAGAAACTTCATAATCCTTATCTTTACCCCATAGGATCTGCTTCTTTCTTAGGCAAAAAGCCTCGAGAGGCCCACTTCCTTAATCATAATGGCTCCTCTCTCCCCACCGGAGACTCCTGAGATTCATAAGGGAAGTGAAGCTCAGGCCCCACCCAGCCCCACTCATGAACTCAGGAACCTGAGGATTATGAGGAAGCTCAGACCTCCACCTCTGCTGTGTACTCCTATGCACCCCCCTCATGAGAGTCTCCTATAAAATAAGAACTGAAAAGTGCTTTCTCCCTCTTGAGATGGCCTGCATTCTCCCTTGAACGTGTATCCCCACTTTCCTAAATAAACCTCTATTTTGGTCTCTGAAAAAATAATTAATTAAATAAATAAATAATTTTAGGCAAACAAAAAGTGACATCTGCAATTAAGGAAATACTAAAGGGAGTTCTTCTGGCAAGCAAATTATACTAGGCAGACACATTAAAATTCAAGTATGAATACAAATCTTGTGGGGTTATATATATATATATATATATATATATATATATATATATATGTAAGAGAATATTGAAATAAAAAATAATTGTGATGTAAAGAGTTTAAATTATGTGTAGAGCTACATGCATGATACGATACCACAAAAGATGGGTAGAGGTAAATGGAATTAAAAATTCTACGGCTCAAATAGTAAAGGGAAAATAAGTAAAGATAATAAATTTGTATTATAATCCATTTGTTAACTCTAATTTGATCATGTATTACTTTTCTATATGGTAGCATGACTTATGATGCACCAAAAATAAAGGCCATATTTTCACTTTTTGATATAAAATAATTTGGGGACAGTATCATAACTAGAGGTTCATCCAGAGCAACGGGGTACTCATTCTTGGTCTGGTGTGATGACAATTGGTTTGACTGTGTTTGTGTTGTAATTCTGATCTGAGGGATTCAAACACTAACCTGCTAACTTGGGTTATCTTGGTTTAAAACAGAAAAAAGCTGCTCCTGAAGAAGGAAAGCTAAACAAGAAAAAACATTTCCCCACTGTGGAGTGGTATGAATCCAGAATGTGAGAAGGAGATGCTCATGAAAGCCTCTCCTTAGTTGCCATCTTATTACTCACCTAAACACTAAAAATGGTCAAGTATGGTGGCACATGCCTATAATTCCAATACTTGAGACCCTGAGACAGGAGCATCATAAGTTCTTGGCTAGCCTCAACAACTTAGCAAGACTCTGCTTCAAAAGAAAAATATGGTAGGGAGTGTAGCTCACAGGTAGAATCCTCCTGGGTTCAATCCCCAGTAGAAAGAAAAAGAAAGGGAAGAGAGAGAGAGAGAGAGAGAGAGAGAGAGAGAGAGAGAGAGAGAGAGAGAGGAGGAAAGTTTGTTATAGTGGGGAGGTTATAAAGACTAAAATACACTGCAGTTTTGGTGACTGTTTTTACATAGATTTCCTTAATTTTTTTCCCCATAGGGCTGTTTACAATGAATATACGGACCCATATGCTTACCATATTGCCACTTAGCTTTGGGTTTTATATGAACTCTCTAAATATTTGTGGTCAGATTTAGTCTGCAATTCAATGGTTCTAAAACTGTATTTTCTGTGTTTTGGGACTTTTGTTCATTTGAATGCTAGGAGTTTTTTCAGCTCAAGGGATAGATAATGTGTGGGTGGCAGAATGCTGCCTAAGGAAAAATCAAATTGAATTCTTTCTTAGGATCGACTGGTTTCTCTTCACCACCTCATATAAGATAACCTTGAAGTTTGATGGTAAAGAGGGGAAATTTTTGTAAGGGCATACACTAGGACATTTTAAGTCATATGAACTGTGGGAACAGAATTAGGATTATGAATACTTGGGAGACTTATTTTCACTTTATTATTGACCCAGTGCACACGGCTGTTCTTGTAACAGCATTGACTTCCAGAGTTGAAGTTAAATCCCAAGTGTATTTCATTTCACATAGTGTGTGGTCTTTTTGGTTGGTTTTTATGTATGCATCTGAGGAATACTGTCTTCTCTTACTCCTTCTTTACTTGGAGAATTTAATTATGTTTATTCATTTATTATATTTTTCCTGCAATTCAAACTTTAAATGCTTTCTATATTAAAATATGTAAGTATTGTTATTATTCTCTTCTTTTATATTTCTCTGTGTTATAGTTTAGGATATTATATACTTCTCCTTTTAAGTGGAATGAATTATTCTATTCCTTGAACAGTCCTAGAAATACCACAATATGGTTGAATTGTTAATATAAGTATTGCCTTGGATTTTAATATTTATGCAAAGCCATGTGGATTAGTAGAATCTGAATTTGAGAGTTAGAGTATCTGATTTTCAGTAGTTATTTATCTTTAATTATGAAAAAGCCAACTAACTTGATGGTATTACCTATTTATCTTTCAAAAAGTTCATAAAGTTAACAAAGATAATAATAGTACTTATTTTTAATCTTTGTAGAAGCTGGTTATTTGTTTTCCAATTGCCAATTAAATTTTAGAAATATATGTGTCTAGCCAGGTGTGGTGGCACAAGCATGCAATCCCAGTACTTACTTGGGAGTCTAAGACAGAAGAATCTCAGGTTCAAAGCCAGCTTCAGCAGCTTAGGCCTTCGGCAACTTGGTGAAACCATGTTTCAAAATAAAATAATAAAATAGCAATGGGGGTGTAGCTCAGAGGTAGAATGTCCCTGGGTTCCATCTCAAGTGCCACAAAAAACAAACAAAAAACAAAAACAAAAACCAAGAAAAAGAGAAAGAAAAGAAGCACATGGGTCTTAATTTATCATGTTTGCTTTCTTTTATAAACTGATAATAATAAGAGCTTTGAAGGGCATGACACATGAAAGCCTCCCTTTTTAAATCTCAGAGGGCTATCATCTAAGCCACTTAGAGTTTGGCAGCCTAACAAACATAACTACTTCCAATTATGCCAAGAGGTTGTATGAGTGTATGTGTGCATGTGTGTACTTTTCAAGCATTGGATAGTAATATAGCAAGAGTTTCTCATTATAGGTATGCAAAATAAAAACCCAAATCAAAATTTTACTTTATAAACTGCATGTATTCAGAGGAATATTTTGTAAGTATTTTATGATCCTCAATAACTAAGTTTTGATTATACATTCAGAAAGAGTTGTTTTCAATATAGGAATGAATAGGTAGGTCAGTGCCAAAGACTCTGAAAACTACACTCAGTATTCTTTTTGGAATTCAATATTTTAAAATCTTCCAGTAATATTTTGATGTTTCATATAGTATCTATAGTAAGGAAGTACTGCCACTGAAATTACTTGGATTTTCAAGATTCTACCATCTGTCTCCTGCACACCCACTCACCTTATTGATTTTTCAAGGATTTTACTCCTCTCATCATTTTCTGGAGAATGATTGATGAATGTACCCTCACAGTCACTTCTCTCAAAATAAGGGCAAGTGTGTAATCTTGCCCGGCTGGTTTTATCCAGGGTTTTATCCAATGTGAGTAGGAGGATGTGCCCAGAAATTATTTTCATGAGTTAGAGATGTGATTGAGATGTTGGCAACAGGGTAAGAAGAAAGGAGATTTGAGTCTGAACTGAAAACAACTGGTTTAATAAATATATTTCTGCTAGGGTTAATTGAACCCTTTTCAGAAAAACTAATGCACATTTCCATGATTCTCATAAGAATAGTCAAAGATAACAGGAGAAGGTGGCCATTATTTATGCCAGGATAAGTAGGATCCTAGCATCGTGTTCACTGATGTATTTGTAGAAATCATTTAACTCATGTCTATTGAAGGCTTGCTATGTGCTAGGTATCGTGCTTAGTAATGAAAACAATGATACACAAAATATGGTTCCTGCGTTAGAGACTATACAAACTTTCTAGAAAAAGGCAGGCACATACATCACAAAACATAGTACTTGTTATGATTCCATGACATAGAATTTCAATGTTGTAAATATTCCTTGGCTATTTCAAATTGTTAATGATGTTAAACAGAAATGTATTTTCAGTTCATATGACCATTAGGAAACCATTCCTGGCAAGAAGAACAGAATGTATCTCCTCTATAACTCCTTTCCATCATGTTTCACTTAATTTAAAGGTATACCAGGCTGAGGGCTAAGCTTGCTAGAGCCTCTAAGAGTGCCTTACACAAAATAGATGCTTAATAGATATTTGTTGAATAACATTATTTAATATTACTAAGGAAAAACAATTTGGGGACTAATTACCAATTTAAAAAAAAATGCTCGATTGCTTCTCATAGCATTTTGGGTCATATCTGGGTCAGGAAGGTTGTGACACTATCACACATAAATGGATACTTGTGTGAGAAGATGGAATAAGAGAATTACTTATCCTATCCAGAATGTGCACTTGCATAGATTTCCTACCATAACAGAGAAGGGTGTTAGTAAAACATGTAAAGTATGTCTAAAATCCTAAACACTGAGGTAGAACCTAGAAGAAAAAAAAATATATATCTGCCATACTCGGTAAAAGCCACCTGCCAAGGCAGGTGTCCCAGAGGAAAGAGGAGATGGAAGCATCTCTCCATCAGCAGCAGATGGAGGGAGGAACCTAGCTGGTCGGAAGTCCGGCAGCTGACACAGGCTTCTAGCTACTGTTCTCCATGTCATGAGTATGGCCGCCCTTGGGGACAATCTTCATGTGAGCAATTGCAAGATGAAGCAGCTTCCCAGACCACATTCCAAGTTCAGATTTAGTTTTAGGGATCTATTTATTGCTCATCTCCTACATATATGGACATCTCTGTCTTACGACCATTAAAGGCTCTTCTCCCTCATCGGTGCAAAGTGAGTTTGGTTGAGAAGCTACAAGACTTTTCCCTTCCTGCTTTCTGTCTCCCTTAGGAGTAGGAAGAGAACAGACAGACACATACAAAATCTTTGTTTTTGGATGATAACTAGATAAAAGGTAAGATTGTTTACTACTGTGGAAGAACATAATGGAAATTTAATTAGAGATTTCAAATTAAAACTCAAGACAAAAAGGATAAAACGCTTGGCAACCAAGTATCCAAAGCACAAAATTTCCAACTCATAATGACACTGAGCAGTAACATAGCACTGGACCATTTGCAGGCCTAAATAAAATCAGTTATGGCAACAGTAGGTACTATAGTAGATACATTTCCAAATTGAAGCTTATTTTTCTTACCATGATGTCCAGCTATTTCAAGCAGACAGGAGGCTTCTCCAACAGTGATGTAGAATTCCAGGCTGCTTTTTTCTTGTTTTACCATCTCTCCATTGTTCACAAGTGGCCACCAGCCAATCAAAGAGAAACAGCATGGAGCATCATTAGTGAAAGGTTTTAGGATTGTGCTTCCCATCTGTGTCCTACTGATCAGAGGTTAGCTACATGGTAACACATAACTAATGAAAAATAATCTAGTCATGTGCTCAGGAAAAAGATGCAATGGGTTTTGGGAATGACCAACTTGACTCTGCCCCAGATTAGGTATTTATGATAAAACTTCAGTAATTTTACAAGGAAATACTGAGGTTAAAGGCTCAGTGATAGCAACATCCATGAATAGGCTTTTAGAACACAAGAGTTGTTTAGACACAGGAAATCAGCAAAACTTTGACAACACAAAAATAGCCATCCCTGTAGGACTGATTCTGTATCAGGCCAAAGGCTTTTACTATTCCTTAATGAATATTAACAGGTTTAATAGCATAGCTTGACTGAATATATAGCTTTCAAAACATAATGATTGTGAATAATTACCTTATTGATACACATATATAGTTCTTATCCCATAGTTGGGATTGTCAGTCTCAACTAAGCATTCTGCTATCCTCATATATCAAAAAATGTTTTTAATTCTTAAGTGTCTCTTGGTTGGTAGCTAGATGGGTGTGATCCTGAAGACAATTTCATTTAAGGTTATGATACCCATGATAGGAAGATTTTAATAAGTAACTCCTTATAATTCATGCTTTTTTTCCTTTCACTTTCACTGAAGCAGAAATGACTTACTCTGCAAAGAAACAAATGGGGAGATTGTGTACAACAAAATGTGTCAGAGCTTTGTCATGAAAAATAACTTGGTATTTATCATGTGAAGAAAGACTTAATGGGTAGATGAGTAGGAATCAGTATAGGGACTGGAAAACAAGTGGTAGTCAGAACATAAAAAAAAACCACCATGAAGTGGTTAAATTTTACCCCAACAGGTGCATACAATCAATTGTAGGAAGTATATGTTACAGCACAGGACATTACATACTTACTTTAAATTTCTTAGACCCCTCATTTGGGTCTGAAAATGACTATACAATATCTCTTGTGTCTTAAATAATGTGGAAAGTCCTAGTTATAATGCATGCTAGGATCTTAGCAACATGGACCTACAGGGAAAGAAGGTATTTATAAGCAAGAATTAGACTAAATTTGAAGAGTAAATAACAGATTTGACTATGGATCTTTAAGTTTTTAGGGTATTGCAAGAAATTCAATGTAAATTTTTCAGAACGGTTGGGCTTGATTTAAGCAAGTAAAAATAGTTGAGAGCCAGTGTAGAATATAGTAGATCCACAACAAGTGTTTGTTGAAGGAAAGATGGGCTATATCTGATGAACAAATCATAATTGAGAGGAGTTTAGCTGATAGGATACATTTAACAGATATTTATGGCCAGGCCAGGCTATATACAAAATTTATGTCCAAGGGAAAAGATCTAAACCTAGATTGGTTCAGAGCAGGAGGGCTAAGCAAAGAACTGAAGCAGAAGCCCAGCTGCTGCACACTGAGAAGAGGTGAAGTTAGATTTTAATTCAGTATTTTTTGAAGTTACTAAGTCTTATACCACACACTGTATCTTAGACAAAATGTAAATCCCTTTCTTGTTAAAATTCTGCTTGCTTTAACAAAGTGACTCAAGGATCAGACACAATTGATTCTGAAATCAAAATATCTCATTTATAGCATCTAGGAAGGACTGTGGGCTTGTCTTTTATAGGCTGTAAATACCTTGTGAACACGTGCAGAATCTTGAATTCTCTATTTTGTACTCCATCGTATTTATAGTAGTGATAGATATCCAACAAATAATGTTAATTTACTTAGATTCTATGAAAGGGAGAGATTTTAAAAAATAAATATTCCGAATATGCTGGAGTATTGAGAAGACAGTTTCAATAGTAAAAATACCAGGTCTAATAGTGTTTTCAAATGGCAAATGTACTTCCTTGAAGGCATTATCATTTAAGAGAATGAAAAAAAGGTGTTTTTTATTTGTTTGTTTGTTTTTCCCAGGCAGAAAGTTGAGAGCTGGATCAACATTTCTGGACAATCATCTACTTAGGACCCATAAAAACTATGTGATTATATTATAATAATTTGGTTAGATTCCCAACTTGTTCCAACTTCATATCCAATGTAGGATAGATACTGCATTGGTTCTCTGTTCTCTTTCACATCCGTTTCTTATGCCAACATCCATTTTTTCTTGTCTCTCAGTTTTATTTGCCTTTAAACTTTTTTCTATCATTTGATCCCTATTTGTTCATTAAGATCTAGTCAGTATTCCATTCGGATGTCTCTTGGGTTTTTCTCTTCTGTATTTGATGTAATTGTTCTTGGGAGACTTCAGGATTCTTGTCTAACTTCCTTCAGCTATCTCTTAGCTTAGCATCCTTGGTTCTGGTCTCTCAGCAGTCATTCATGCCTGGGAATTACTTCTATAGTATGCATCTTAATACTATTTTTAGAATGAAATTCTACATATGAAAGCTATATGCCCATGTTTTACTTTCTGGTTCATCAAATTCAAGCTTTCAATGTAACCTTACCTTTCCCATTCATTTTTATTTCCTTCTATTCCTGAAACCACATCCTCTGTGCATTTAAGGATAGTAGCTTATATCTGTGTAGCATCTTGGATTTTAGAGGAAGCTTCAGAAATCTTTTCATTTTTCTTACAATAACTAAATAGAATGGGCATAACTATGTCCATTTTATAGGACCCCTAGAGGCTATGCAGTCTTGTCAGTGTCACAGAAACTTGCAAATGGCAGAGCTCATGCATCTATGTTGCTATATAGTTTCTGATGTTTACTTTTTATAGACCATGTCTCTTGTGTCTTCCCCAAATTTTTACTTCTCTAAAATTTTACTTCTTTCCCTATGTAGATATTCATAACTATGTTAGTCTACATTCATTCTTTTGATTAGTTAGTTTCTATTGTATGCATTTTAATTTTATTTCAGACTTTTTGCAATCAGCATTTCTTTTTTTTTTCTAGAAGCCATTAAGAGATCTTTAGTAGTATTGAACCATATTTTGTGACCAACAATTTTGGTTAAGTTGCACTCAAAACACCTACAACATCTATGCATGCTGAACTCAGCAACTGGTTCAAAAGGGGATCTTGTACTTGAGGATATTTTAGCCTATTGTGAGCATGGGCACATAAAATAATTGTACAAAAAACTATAAATTAGAGGGATTGGCGAAGGTTCTGAAATAAAAATATGCTATGGTATTTAAAGGAGGGAAAGATCATAACAGAGGGAAAGCTTCATGGTTGATAATATATTTTAAATGATCTTTAAAAGAAGCTTAGCAAGAGAAAGTGAGATGGTAGAATTAAAATTTGAGATATCCAAAAACAAAAAAGGTAATAACATAAACACTATATAATTTAGAAATTCAGATCCCAATTCCTATGAAAAGAGAGATGGCTATTGTTCAGTTCAGTCACTTACAAGTATTTATTAAAACCAAAAATATGCTCCTTACGTACACAGGTCCCAGAATCACTAACTGGAAAAATTCATTCAATGAAATTAATACTCTGAAGAAAAGGCTAAAATAGCAGTGAGTACCAAGCGTTCTAGGGGCCACTGTCTCTGTGTTCCAATCACTTAGGACCAAAGCAAGGGTGGAAACTGGATGGAATTGTCAGTGCAGAAATGCTGGTTCATTTGCATTTCAACTCTCCAGATTGGTGACTTCAGTTAATTTATTCTGCACAAGTTGAGCTCTCTTGGCAGACAGGTTGATATATTGCATTTCATTATTTTGCTAGCATTGCGTGTTCTTCTTCAAAATGGTGAAGGAATTGAGTACATAGCTCGGCAGAGCTGTTATCTTAGACTTGTGAACTTCTTGGATGTAGCCCATGAACATTTATGTTCATGTAAGAGAGGTTATGAAAATATCTGTAAGTGAATTAAGTCAGTGGGCGTTTTCTCTGAGTGAAGACTTTGGAAGCAGACATTCACTAAAAGAGTCTCCTGTGAAAACTGATGCTGTTAAGAGCTGACTGATTTTATTTGAAAGCATAAGCAGTGGGTATAATGAAAGAATAAAATTATTGAACAATTTTGTCATCTTGTATTAATCTAACTGGAGTAATGGAATTCAAATTGAACTGTGTGCTCTGATTTTTTTCTGACAGGTATGCATTATCTGTTTTATATAAATATATGGCAAATTCAGTAAGAGATACCACCAAATTCTTATTGGTTCTACTGTTAACTAATTTCTATTTGCTTATTGAATATATAAGCAATTTTAAACGTTTCTCTCCTTTACCTGTAAAGAGTTTATTAAACAGTCCAGACTAGTGCAAACATCTTTATTTCTAAATTCACTCCCAAATGAACAAATGCAAACACAAGGACTACTAGGATAGAAAAAATCCTGTTATAGATGCTCTTTTGCTAACTGACAGCAGTTTGTTCTTTTGTGTGTTGTTAGGAAGAGGTGTGGGCTTAAACTAGTTATAGTAGTGTGCAAGTGTTCTTCTTTGTTCCTTCATTGACTTAGTGCAAGTTAACTGTACTGAGATCTTGAAGTTACCTAAGATATAAAGGGAAAGATTAAAACAACATTTATAAGAAAATTTTAGAAATATCACCCAAAGTTTAATTATCTATCGTAGGAGCAGCTCTGAGAGGTATTCCCTCCCCATATCCTACTTCCTGGTGTTATGGAGGTGGTACATCAAGATCATTACAAGAAAGAAGGCTTAGACTTTGATTTCACACTGCTGGCTTGTTAAAAGAAAGGGCTGTAGCCTGTGTTCTTTCACAGTGTTTAATGAGCTGCTGTGTCTACAATCAGTGGAGAGAAAGGTACAAAATGTACCTGTAAAGTTATATTAGCAAGTTATTAGCCATTTGAAATGACTGTGAGGAGCACATTGAGGTAAGATCAATGGGATGACACTGTTAGTGCAAGACTTTTATATGAAAAGCAATTCTGAAACATAATTGCTAATAAAAGACCTATTAATACTGTAAAATACACTAATAGGTTCATTCTAGGGAGTAGTAAGTAGGTGGTAATTGGGAAATTGAAGTTTCCAATGAGATTAGGAACCCTATCAATGTGCCCAGCCTATTCTGTAGTATGCCCCTATGATACATGTGCTTGGTGACAAATTTCAAGGCAAAAAATATATTTTTTAAAGGCAGGAGAAATCAATTTTTATTTTTTAAAGTGGACACAGTATAATTTGCAGACTTCTTCTATGGTGTCCAGCAAAGCAAAACATTGGGAATAGATAGATGGGGAGGACTGCAGGGTGTGTGTGTCAGCATGCACATGTACAGAGCTGAATGTGTGCTCTCTTGCAGTATATGTGTGCTTGGGTTAAAGGGAAAGAGGGTCTTTCCAGCAGCATGAGTTTCTCATACCTCATGCTGCTTGTTTTTAGATTGTTCTTGTGTCTGGGTTTTTTGAAAACACTGCAGGAGATTTCTCAGTTTGCCTGATGGCTTGGCAGGCCTAATATAATGCTAGAGTTCTAGGAACATGATTTTAACTTCACAACTTCTCAATAGGTTCCACCTTTTTATTTCCCTTGTTGTCTTCTACCCTGTGGAGTAAACTTCAGGCAAGAAAAAGAAATTAAGCAAAAAAAAAAAAAAAAATCAAAAGGAAAACATAGAGTAAAACTCCGACATAATCCAGAGTACTAACTTTAAATACTTGAGGGTTTGGTAAACACAAATATTAGTTTTAAATTAGTTGTTAATTGGCAATGAAAAATTTTCCTTTCGGCATTTCCCTCCCTGATTTCTTTGAGGTCTCTGATCCATCAATTTCTTCTTTGGTCTCTGCTCTTGGAATGTATGATTTACTCCGAGAGCCAAAGATCTGAAGATTAAGGAAACTCTGCTCAGTACTCCTTCAAAAGCCTCCTGCTAGAGTCACCTTCACTCACATCTCACATTTTATACCCAACATAGTAGTGATTAAATATATTTATTCCTGAGTAGCTTGACTAATTTTTTCCAGGGATGATTGAAATCATTGTAACTATAAACAAGAATTTTTCATATGAGACTTTACATAAGTAACCTCATTTATCTCTATAACAACTATGGTGTGTGTGTGTGTGTGTGTGTGTGTGTGTGTGTGTGTGTGTGTGTGTGTGTTATGGTTTGGATTTAAAATGTCCTCCCGGATCTCATGTGGTAGACAAGGCAGCCATGTTGAAGGCAGCACTGGATAAGGGTTCCTGAGGCCGTGTCTAGGGATAGTGTGTGTGTCCTGGTTTACACAGCTGCAGGGTGTCTCTCTGACACTTTTGCTCTCTGCTCTCTACCATGATGCCGTGAGTACCTGCACCTATAACTCCTGCTTGGAAGCTAGTGTAACATGGACTAAAACTTCTGAAATCTCCAGATCTGTGAAGAAATAACTCCTGCTTCCTCTAAATTTTGCATGTCAGGTGTGTGAGTCACAGCTATGAGCATGCTAACTAAAATTTTTGTTTCATTTTATTTTTATTTTCTACTTTTCAGATAGAAAACAGGCTTAGAAAGCTTAAGTAACTTGCTTCAGGTCACTAAGCCAGTACACAGCAGTTAAAGCGTCTACCTATTTTACTTAATTTATATTTAACTACCTGATTTGACTTATTAGCTTTGTGGCTTCCAAGAAGTTATTTTACATCGCCATGTTTCTTTATCTGTTAAAAAAATGTTAGTGATAATATAAATTGCTTAGCTATACTAGACACTATCAAATTACTATTATTACTATTATTATTCTGACTCCAGAGCTTGCTCTCTACGCCAGGACTTCTCAAACTTTAATGAGCAGTTGAATTTCCTGGAATCCTTATTAGGTTGCAGATCATCTCTGGAGGGTCTAGGTGGGATCTGAGATTCTGTGTCTCTGAAAGCTCCAGGTGATGTCCATGCTACTGTCTATAAGCTGCCGACCACTTTGTTTCATGTTTGAGCAGCATTACTTCTGAATTGTTCAAAAATAGGATAAAGAGAAAAATGATAAAGTACAAAGTTTCATTTCTCCCTTGGATGAATGGTTTGGCTATACTATTTTAGCAGGATATTTTGTTGGGATACCATTTTATAATTTTATCTTCTATTCCTCCCATTTTCTTTCCACTCCTTTCCCCTTTTAGAAGGTTGCCTATCCTTTAGCTTTCCTTGTCTCCATGCTATTTTGGGGACAGAAGAAGAGATTGCTCATCTTAGAACAAAGAGTCTAAGTGTCCTTTAGAAAGAGGAATAATTTTCACTGAGGAATGGAAAGGGCATTAAGGAAGGGGAAAAGGAAGAATAAAGAGGAGGAAGAAGAGAAAGATGGTGTTGGAAACATGGTGACCTCCCAAATGCAAGTGTTTCTGAGGCCCATTCTCTGGAAGATCTATATCAAGTACAAGGACTTATAAGACTTGCTGTCAAGAAAGGATTAGGCAGAGCACATCTCTAATCCTAAACTCCTTTCATTTTGTGGTATATTAAAGAAAAAAAAAAGCACTAGAAAAAATGCACTAGATAAGATGGGCAAACAGAAGTTGATTTTATTCTGATATTATTGCTAATAGTAGGAGAGTGATCACATCAAATCTGGATATGTAAATTCAGCATAGTGGTGCAGGCCTGTGCCTACAATTCAAGGATTTGGGAGTCTGAGACAGGAGGATCATAGGTTCAAGGCCAGCAGTCAGTAATTAGTGAGATCCTGTTTCAAAATACAAATAAATCTGAAGGTATAATTAAAAGGTAGAATGCCCCTGAGCCCAATCCGCAGTACCACAAAATAAAATAAATAAATAAATAAATAAATATGGATATGTATCTATGCTGCAATGAAGGACTCAGAGTTTTCAAGAGCAACAGTTTTGTGTGTGTGTGTGTGTATGTGTGTGTGTGTGTGTGTGTGTGTGTGTGTGTGTGTGTGTGTGTCTTAGGCTACTTGTACCTACTATGTAGTTTGGGAAATGGTTACATTTCATTTCAAAGGGGTAGCTCCTGGTCCTTGAGAAGGCCATTCCTGGTTTGTAAATATATTTAAGAGACTTGAAAAATTTAATCTCAAATGTAAAGAAAAATATAATTTTTCTAAAGTAAATATCTTGAGAAAAAAAGAGATTAGGGGCCCCAAATCAGGAAGAACCCTGTGTAGAGCATCCTCAAGCTCAGAAAGGTTAAGATGCTCTTGGATAAAGGTTGTTGGACATGATTTGATTATTTTACTTCCTGTCTGTAGAGCTATAATCTCAGACTCTACTGCCTCTGTTTCCCCTCAAAGTTCTGACATAGAGATTTATATTTTCCCCATCTATGACCTAATTCAGCAGATTCAATTCACTCACCAAATATCTCAGTGGCATTGTCTGAGAGTGAAGGATTCTAAGGTATGTGTTGCTGTCTCCATAGAGACAAACACCTGTTCCAAGGACGTTTCTTTAAGAGACCATCAATGCAGGATTGTATGTAAAGCCACTGTGGGGCATGAAGGCCAGTGACGACTGTAGGCAGTGTCAGTGGACTTCCTAAGGAAGTAGTGATAGAGTCTCATCTTCTCTAAGGACCCTTTCAGTGCTCACCCCTCTTTTGAAGGACTTTTTTTTTTTTAAATCATTTATTACATAATGGAAAACTACCTTGCTTTAAATAAGTCTCTTTGCTTTTCCATAGGTTATCTATTATGTTTAAGACAGGTTTGCTCTCCAAATGAGTACAAAGTGAAGGATTGTTTTAGACAGAAGAAAGAAGAAAATTGAATATACTATGCTTAAATTCCTTTATTTAAAAGTGTCATTTATCTGAAGATTTAAAATCATTCATAAATTGGAGTTCTATGAACACCAAAAATAGAAGTACATAGTCCACATATATGATGATCCAGTAACAATAACAACAACCCTAGCAACAACAACAATAAAGTGCTTTGCATTTTTAAAGGGAAGGAGCATTCTGTTTTCCTACATCTTTTTACTATTTTGGAACTAACAAAGTAAGGTTTTCCAAATATCAGATACCATGTAGAAAACTTTAATTGATGGCATTTCAATTGCAAGGATTTATAAGAATTTCTAGGAGATAGAGGTTTTTGACCAGCAGGGCCTTTGGCCCTTCCTCTTTAGTTTTGATCAGCTATTTAACTATCATCTCCTTAGAAATCCCCCCATTACCCTGCTAATTAAACTTAACACTTTAGAAGGCAGAAATGCTATGTCTAACTAGATGTGGTGTTATTAGAAATACTAATCTACTCAACATTACCTCAATTCCAGCTGTGTGTTAGACAATGTTGGATGTTAGTTATTAATATTATTACTCAATATGCATAAGACAGGCAATAAAATATGATCAGTCCTGATAGAAGCACAAACCCAGTGTCTTATGAAAGGAACACTATGGTGGAGAGACCAGCTGGGGATGGTCCAATGATTCATCTGAGAAAAGGAGGTGGTACAATAATTTGAAGATCACCTGTGCTGCAGGATGGAGCTGCTTAGGGGTATCTGATATAATCTGTGTTTAATTTTTTTTTATTTGGGGGCAAGATGAAAAGCTCCAATTAGGTTAGGTAGGTTTAAATGTACTTGAGGATTCAAACTTGGTTTGCTGATGATGGGGATGATTTATGGTAAATATCAGTATGATGGGCTTGAACAACAACTTTTTGGATGAGTAAACTTTACATAGGGTTAGCCTCAACTTGCAAATTTTCAGGATTTTGCTTTTGTGTTTTTCAATAGCATGAGAAAGTTGCTCACTAGGGCTGTTATGCATCTTATGACATATTAAACTAACCTTAGACGCTAACAGAAAGAAAATAGGCAATTAGGTTTAGTTTTAGCCCTACTACTCCCCAGAAGTTTGAGAAATTCTTTCTTGTTCTTATTCATGTAGAAGAGTTCTTATGCTTCCAGCTGTCATTATCATCAATAGGGTGTTGATAAAAAAAAATAATTTTTTATACCTAATACAGTTATTCCTACTAAAATGGTGGTGGTGGTGGTGGCTGATCGGAAAGCAATTTGTGTGTGTGTGTGTGTGTGTGTGTGTGTGTGTGTGTGTGTGTGGTATTGGGGATTTAACCCAGAGGCATTCTATGTTTGAGCTATATCTCCAAACCTATTTTATTTCTTATTTGGAAACGGAATCTTGCTAGGTTGATGAGAGTCTTACTACTTGTTGAGGTTGTCCTTGAGTCTGTAATCCTCCTGTTTCAGCCTCCTAAGTACTGGGATTACAGACAATTGCCACCATGCCCAGCTGGAAAGCAAAAATTTTAGAAGCTGTAATATTGAGAATTGGATCAGGATCTAAGGTGCATGAATTACCTTATTGTGTTTTCTCTTAGGACCAACACTGGTGCTATTTATTTTATAGCTATTTATATAATTACTGACCTTGAAGGTTGATGCAATCAGTGTGACTCACAAACTGTTATATAATCAGATTCCAGTACTAAAATCCATATGCTATATCAGAAGGGATACCCTTCTCCCCTTTTTCCCATTATCTTGAAAACAGAATGAGAAATACTAAATGGCATAGAGAGATAATGGCTCTAAGCTGGAGAATTTTAAATAGGCTTCTGGTTTATCACAGTTGACTTTTACCATCCCTGATAGAAAGGCCACGTTGAGACACAGAATGAAGAGGAAATGCTCTGTCATACACATTCACAAAAGAAACCAGTGCCTATGAAAGGTTTTTAATTTTTTTTCTTTAGGGAAATTCAAAAGTTCTGAGTAATGAATTGGTCTGTGAAGACACATCAGCAGCAAGTAATAGCAAGCCAGCTGTTGGTCCACCTTATGTAAGATCATTATCCCATGGGGTCTGCCATCACCTTCCAAGTGAGTGAGACACTTAGATTGCTGTACCTTGTCTTTCAGGCTTTATAACAAGACATGAAAACACAGACCTACTGTGCTTTCCTTGTCTGAGGACTTCAAGCAACTGACATATTAATATGCCATTAAAGCAATTCCATAGGGACTGTAAGATAATGATAATATAATGACTATTCCATATAAAGTCTGCCAAGGATGGGAAGATATTTCCTGGTCTGTGACAAAAGAAGTATTTAATTATAAAGGAAAGTAATTGCACTTTTTAAAAGTTTTAATTTCTATCAAACACAATTACTGCATTTAAAGTACCATTTGAGACTTCTGCCTTCACCTTTCATTTATCCTCTTGTTTCTTGCTTTTACTTTCTATTTTTGCACCGAATAAGAACATCTGCCCTAAATTTTCTTCAATTATCTAACTCTTCTTTTCTGTTCCTCAACAAATCTACACATCTGTTAATAGACCCCAGTTTAGTAAATGGCGTGACCATTTATCCAGTTGCTTTGATGCCAACCCTCAGAGCCACAATGAGCACCCCTCATTTTCTCACTTCATGGATTCTGTCGTTAGCAAATTCTGTCAATCCTTTTTCAAAATATATTCTAAATTTAACTACTTTTTACTATCTTTGTTACTTCTATGTGTCTAAGCCTCCATATCTATTATCTATTATTGAGATTTGCCTTTCAAATTTTCTGTTTCTATCATCATTTCCTACAGTTTCTTCCCAACACTGGAGTGAGATCCCTTTAAAACAGAAGTCAGATCTTGTCACTTTCTGGCTCAAACCCATCAACTAGTTTTCCATGGTATTTAAAATAAAATCCCAAAGCTTTTTTGTGCCCTAAATTCTTACATGATTACTTCTCTGTCCTTCTCTCCCTCCACCTCTGCATGCTCACACTCTCTTTGACCTAATTAGTGTTTCTCAAACCTGTCAAGTTCCCACCCCAGGGCATTTGCCTTCACTGTTCTCTTTGCCTGGAAGCCTGCTCTTTTCTTCCTACATCCAGACCAGCACTAGCTCATCCCTCACTTTCTTCAGATCTTTGGTCAAATGTCACCACCTAGGACATTCCTACTGCTCATGTCTAAAATATTCATGCCATCTACCACCTCCTCCAACCCTCTCTACACCTGGCCCACTTTTCCTCTTGGCAAGCACTTCTGCTTGTCATTGTATTTTACAGCAATTTGTTAATTCTCTTCTTATCTCTCTCTCTCATCTTATTGCAAAATGGATAAATTTTCTTCTTGGTTACTCTTGAGACATAGAAGTAACACCTGGCACACAGTAGATACTCAAAGAAAAAGTATTGAGCAAATGAATGAATGCTAATTTTTCTACTATGCTTTTATGGTTTTATGTGGGGAGTGGAATTAATTTTTCCTGATTAATTGATAAATCATATATATTTTTTTCAAATTCCTCCCCCCAAATCACATTTACAAAACAAAAACAAACATAAAACTTCATGGCATCTGCTTTTTTTGAAATGCTACATTCTAAATGTGAAAAACCAAAAACAAACTATCACGTAGTATAACACAGCTGGACTGGGGCTAAATAATACTTCACACATGCATTTATATTTGGAACAAACTTACTGAGAAGCTACGTCTGCATATAGTTCACTCAGATAACACTCTAGACTACATCTAAAATTGAATTTTCCATTTTATTCAAAAAAGTTAATTCCTGTACTCTAGGCACTTCTTTTTTGCATCATTTCTCCAACATCTTACTTCACTTTTTTCTGATGATATTTTCCATGGAGGACGAGCCCATTTGCTTACCATTTTCCTAGGGGAGCTTGCTAATTTGAGCTTTGATTGGGCCCTGTCTTGAATATTGTAGAGTTCTTGCCCCTGCATCTACCTCCAGTTGGAAGCTCTACAATGGCTTATACAGTACCAACCTCCCTCACCACTCTGTCCTCAGTGACCACAGAGCAGCAGTCTCTGTCACAAAGGAGTTGCTCCCTGAAGAACTTAGCTAGGTAAAGCAAGTGAAAAGAAATTGTACAAGTAAGTTGTTCATTTTTCTTTCATAAAAAAGGATTAGAAAACTAATGCAGCATTAACCTTTCATTCTATTCCAATAATGATGAATTGCCTAAATTATGAGTGACATGATAAAATTTTGCATTAATGCTCATAGTTAATTTTAAAATAAGTTGAAAACCTTTAAAGAAAAAGATTTTTTCTAATGTCATATCAATAGAAACAGTTTTATTTATACATTAACATTTCCTAGTAGAATAAAAGTAAATAGCAAAAAACGTAAGTTCTCGTGAAACTTATTTTATTGAAAAACTTAATGAACTATTTTCAATTGCTTAAAACTATTTTATGTATTAATAATACATATCACTGTATATTATTTGTTGTTATATAATAAACAATAAAATAAATTTATTTATAAAAAATACATTTCCAAGATTTCTGAATTTAATTTTTCATTTTCACACATCTTATTATTACCTGAAAGAATTAGGGTATGAATTAAAGTGTTTACCTAGTATTTCATGAAAATATAACAATTGGTGGCCACTGGGGGGTCTGACTGTGAGGCCTGGCCAGAGGAGGTTGAGAACAAAGACTTCTGGAAAGGCAGGAAGATGCCTCTGACCATCCCCCTCCTGCCAGCCCACTGGGCCACTGTTAAGCCCATGGATGGGAGAAATGCATGACTGCTTTGCTCTCCCTCCCTCCTAACCATAAAAAGCTCCTAGTCTGTAGTGAATGGGACTCCTGACTCTCATGGATTCTCTTCCCAGTCAGCTGCCCCTCCCAGGCTTTGCTCCAAATAAGGCCTGTTCTGGTCTATTGAGCCATGTGTCCCTTTTATCCCTATATTTTCTAACATTTGGAGCCAGAAACCCGGGAGGGTAATTGTTGGTCAGCTTGAAGAGATTCCTGGCCCGCCACCTTCAGTGGACCAGCACCCCTCCCTTCCTTTCTTTCTCTCACATGACTCCAGATGAAAAGGCCATTTTGCAGGCTCCAGATCCAATTGCCCAACACCCACTAGATTCATTGTTGGTAATTTTTGCCTGTCTTCCTCTTGTAGGTATCCAAGAGGCTCTGGGGTTCTCGCTCAGCTTGTCTCTGGGATTCACCCTGCTCCAGGTTCCCTCATCGCCCCGGCTCTGGGATACCCCAGACACCCCTTCCAGGTCCTGCACCACAGGCCCTGGGACTTCCAGTTCTTGAACTGTACCGGGGCTCTGGGATACCCCACCTTCTGCCAAAAAAAAACTTTGTGGACACTCAGCTTTCTGTTCGCGGCCCCTCCCATCTGCTTAGTGGGTGTCCTCTCCAGACTTCTGACTTTAGAAAATCCGTTCTTGTCCTCTAGCACCTTGCTTACCAACCTCTGGGTTCCCAAACTTCAAAGAGAAGACTTAAATGAATACATTGTCCAGAATTGGCCAAATGACAGGAGGCTTTATTTTCAAGCTTTCTTTCCTCTCCACTCTTGCCTATGTCCTGTCAGTTTGGCCAGCCGCTTCCAAACTTTCCCCCGGGGTGGTTCCACACTGCCCCATCCCTCCTTGCAGCCACCTACTTGGCCGGAGCTGGACCCCAGCCTGAGGCACTGCCCTCTTGCCCAAGTCAGCCAGCTGGGGCCCAGGCCTGAGTGCTCCCAGTCCACCACCCCTCACCCTTTCACTCTACCATTTATCTGTTCTCTTGCACTCTCCTTTCTAACATAGTTAAGATTGTCTAATAGTTAAGGCTCTGCGCTTACTGGCAACAGCCAGGGTGGGTTCCTGGCCAGATAACCAGCCCTACTAGAGTCTAAATTGCTCCTTCATACTCGTTCCAAGAGGCCTAACCCTCTCATTCCCCATCACCACAAGAGGGCAGATTTCCACTTCTGGCTCTAACAGGATAAAAGGCCCTCACTCACCCTTTACTGACCCCTGAACCTTGCTCAAAATAAGGCTTGAATCCTCCTGTCTACGGGGGGGGAAAAAAAAAAAAAAAAAAAAAGGCTTGATTTTTAAAATGTAGTGGATACATACCTTATAAATTTTATAATTCTTTTTCTTACACTCTAAAAGTTATGTCTGGGATTTAAAAGCCCTATATTTTAACCTCTATCTTTGTGTGTGTGTGTGTGTGTGTGTGTGTGTGTGTGTGTGTGTTTGTTTTTCTCTCCGTTCTTTACTTAGCAGCTATTCAATAGTTAGTTTTCTGTTTGATTTCCCAGGAAAGAGGAGATAAACAGTGGTGGTGATTAGGATGGTTGTCTGACATGGGGGGCAGAGTGACCAGCTGAATAGATTTGACTCAGTGTCACTGATGGCAGACTAACCCAGCCTTGCCAACTATACAGGTTTTCCTCATGCCTGGGTCTAAGATCTGCATATAAAATCTGTATCACTGTAGTCCACTACCAGTTGATGTTCCTTGTTGTGTTATATTTGTAGTGTCTGTCTACATGGTACCACATACAGGCATATTAATAAATGAGTACTCATAAAATTTAACAGAAACATAAAATCAAATGCCTCTGAGTGCATGTGATTTAAGTAAATCTAACAATTAAAGAACTTTAAGATTTGTTCAAAAGATTAAAGAAAAATGTCCTTAAAATTATTAACACATGCTTTTTTTTCTAAGCAAACATTCAATCAAGATTATGTTTGTTTCTGTAGGAGGTTTCCAAATACAATGTTTATTGCTTTTAAAGGTTTTTGTTTTGTTTTGTTTGGGGGGGGGGCAGAAAAATGTTGTAAGACACTAATGATGCTGACCTGATGCCTTAATTTTCAGAGGTACCCTATAATTTAATTATTAAAAGGGGTAAATACAAAATGTAATATTGCTTTAAAATGCTCTTGACTTCTTAGGATTTAAAAATGACATTTCAATTGATTAAATGGGCTTCTAAATTTTCAGTATATGGGAAAACAATATTATAAAATGGCTTTATTTGGGGGTCTTTACTAAAAGACAACAAAGGTGGCTGGAAACATACATTGCTGTGACCTGAGTATTAAAAAAAAAATCCCAAGCTATGTCAGCAAGGTAAGTCTGATATGACCCTTCCAACCACACTGACCAATAAATACCTGCCATACAACCAGAGCCTCAAAAGACAAAAGTAAATTCAATGAATAAAAAAGGTAATGTAGGCATAAACAGACATTATAATAATAAAGTTAAAGAGGGAAATGTGTTAGGTGGAAAGGAGTTTGTATGTCAAGATTTTGTTCTAAATGACTGAATTTTCCCATAAAGAAAAAGAAAGGTGAGAACAAGAATTAGAGGGTTAAGCAAGTCACAGAGTTTTTGAGGAAGTTGCAATGATTTGTAAAGCATAAGACATATATAAAAAAGTACAAATGTATACTAAGGTTGGTTACAAAAAATTACTAAAGAGGTTTTGTACGAATCATATTAAATGCATTGATCCTATGTTGAAAACAATTTGGTTTTCTTAAGATACTGATCTGCCTTTGGTAAAGTTTTACAAAGCCTGTGTCTCCTGCTGTATATGGATGGCAACATTTTAGATTTTTCTGTTCCCAAAAATGTATGGGCCTACATATGTTATGACCATCTTCTTTATGCAAAGATACAAAAAGGGATTTGTTTTATTCCTGATAATTCTATTTTTGTGTTTTTCCTAAAAAAATTAAAAAAGACAACAACTATGTAACTGTATGTAACTGTTGTTTGTTAGTTAGTATTTAATAGAAGTGCAACACTCAAACAATGTTTTGAGATAATAGCTATCACCTACAAGACAGCCTAAAAGGACTGATGAAACTGACCTGGGTATTCAGTAACTGAGACCTCGAGAACCATCTGGAAATATTGGACTAAGGAAAATCAGCCAATACTTAGGCCCTAGTCCTCCCAGATCAAACAGGACCCAGGGAAAAACCTCTCTAGAGGCATCTGGAATTCCAGTGAGTCATCTGACTTCTCAAGACAAGGAAATTATGAAGGTCCCAGAGACAGAACTTTCAGCACATACTCTGCAAAAGGAGGGTCATCAGAGAGAAAATGTCCTTTATGCTTCAAGTGAAGTGGTGAGGAATACCATGACCTGTCCTGGCAGATGACACAACTGGTGGAGGTAAAGCCTCACCAAGTATAACCCTGAAGAGCCTTGATCTACCTTTACAGCAAAATTGTTTGAAAAACATGTTTGCCCAGCATAGGGCTAATGGTTTGGTCTTGAAGTTCCAGAAAAAACAGTATAACCAGAGGCAAATGTGCTATTTCAAGGGCGACAAAAAGGATCTGTACTAAAGCCATTTATATAATACTTCTACCTTTAAACTGACAAAATCACAAATTATGACACCAATACCCAAAACCTCCCTCCAGTTAAGTCCTTATAAGATGCTGTAAAGTTAAACCTCTGGTTCTTGTGGTTTTATAGGTCTATCAGATACTACAAAAGCAGAGGTTCCTATTTCTGTAAGTTATGTCAGGAATTTCCTGGGATGTATTGTTTTAATATTACCAATAATTGAAAAAGGATAACTAGTTTAATGTCTGATATGCAAAAAACAACTGGACTACATTCATCAATCAAAAGAAATCTTTGGGTATGGTTCCTCCTAGATAGCATGGCTCCTACCCTTTCTAATCCCTTTACTCATTTTCCTTCTCATCCCACTCTTTGGGCCATAATCAACTTGATTACATTGCAAATTCAAAAAAAAAAAATCACTAACTTCTCTGTTAATAAGATTCTTCTTTTACAAACCAGACAATATATCCTCCTTCCAGACACACAAGACCTCTAAAACTCTCACAGTGTCTGCAACATAGCTTCTAGCCTTAGATCTATCGTCATCTCATTGTAATGCAGGAAGTAGCCAGAGAGAATTTGGCTGCCCATTTCCCAATATGAATATTATAAAATTTGGGGAATATGGGCACTATGAGGTCTGATTCTGAGGCCTGGCCAGAGGAGGATGACAACAAAGGACTTCTAGAAAGACGAGAAGATGCTTCTAATCATTCCCTTGCTGCCAGTCCCATAAGTTTACCTGCTCTGACCCACTGTTAATCCCACCAATCAGAGAAATTCACAACTACTTTGCTCTCCTTCCCTCCTAATGCCTCATAAAAATACCCTAGTCTGTAAGGAAGGGGGCTTCTGACTCTCATGGACTCTCTTCCTGGTCAGTCTCCCTTCAAGGCTTTACTCCAAATAAAGCCTGCTCTGGTCTATCGAGTCATATGTCCCTTTTATCCCTATATTCTCTAACTCTATCTATCTATCTATCATTTATTTATTTATTTATTTTTTATTTCTTTGACAGGGTATCACAAAGTTGTGGAGGGCCTTGCTAAGTTGCTAACACTGACCACAAACCTTTGATCTTCCTGTCTCAGCCTCCCAAGTGCTTGGATTATAAACATGCACCACCGTACCTGGCTAATAGCCATCTTTAAAATTTGTTACAAATGCTAAGGAGATGAGCAGTGAATTTGAGGTCATTAGGCATGAGCTTTATCTTTCTTTTTCCTAAGGAAGAGGTTTGGAGTAGAACCGCTGTATTCAATAGTCTTTTATTTATTTATTTAAAGAATAAATAAAAACACACACCTGGGGCTGATGTTTGAGTGATCCATTATGGTTACTAGGTTTTCTTTGTTTTTTATACTTTTATTAGTGCATTATAGTCCCACATCATAATGTAGTTCAGAGTGATAGTGTAATACATGTATACAGCACTTGCTGAGCTTTCCCTTGGTTCCTGCCCCACTCTCTCCCCTTCCCCATACAGGTTATAGAGATTGAGATTGTTATTATCACATGTGTACATAAAGTCCATGGAAATGATTCATTTATTGATTCTCCCCTCCCCTCTTCCCCTAGAACCACCTCCCTTGTTCCAATGGAGTTTCTCCTCCATTACCTGAAGTCCCTCTGGTATCTTGATTACTCCCTAGGTTTTGCATATGAAAGAAAACATAGGACCCTTCACTTTCCATAGCTAATCTTGCTTAACGTAATGTTCTCCAGGACCATATATTTTCCTCCAAATAAAAAAAATAAATTTGTTCTTCTTTATTACTGATTATAATTGCATTGTGTGTATATCTCATAATTTTTTAAAATTCATTTATCTGTTGAGCTGTGTCATTAGGTTATTTATTTGGTGATTTTCTGTTCTTCTTATGTGGGCACTCAGTGCTATTAATTTTCTTCTTAATACTGTCTTCAAAGTGTCCCAGAGGTTTTGATACATTGTGTCTCTGTTTTTGTTTGTTTCTAAGAATTTTTTAATTTATCCCCTTACTTCTTCTATGACCCATTCCTCCTTCAGCAGTGTGGTGTTTAGTCTCCATGTGTTTATGTGGTTACTCTTTGTCTTCTTATAGTTGATTTCTAGTTTTATTCCATTGTGATCTGAAAACATGCAGGAGATTATGTCACATTTTTTGAATTTGCTAGTGCTTGCTTTGTGGCCCAGGATATGGTCTATTTTGGAGAAGGTTCTGTGGACAGCTGAGAAAAATGTAAATTCAGCTGTAGTTAGATGAACTATTCTATATGTTTCTAATAGGTCCATTTGGTTTATGGTGTTCTTTAGGTCTGAGGTGTTTACTGACCTTTTGTCTAGAAAATCGGTCTAGTGATGTGAGAGGCATGTTGAAGTCTCTCATTATTATATTGGGATCTACGTGTGAGTTTATATCACGAAGAGTTTGCTTTATGAAAGTGGCTGCACCTATGTTTGGGATATAAATGTTGACTATTGTTATATCCTCTTGCTCAATTATTCCTTTTACCAGTAGAAAATGATCTACTTTGTCTCTTCTGATAAGTTTAGGCTTGAAGTCTAATTTGTCTGATATCATAGTTGCTACTCCTGCTTATCTTTTAGTTCCATTGGCATGGATTACTGTGCTCCAGCCCTTCACCTTTAGTTTGTGAGAATCTTTGCTTGTAAGGTGTGTTTCTGCTGTTTGTGATATTGAGTAAATTATTCAAACTGTCTGAATTTCCATATCATGACTGGCCAACTTTTAAGGATGGTTTGTGGATTGAATGAAATCAAGTATGTAAATAAGCAGGCACATAGAGGATGGCTAAGAATGTTAACTTTCTTGAGCTCTTCTTTTCTGCATTACCCTGGAAGGTATGGAGAAAGGATATTAGAAACATATGGTAAGGACAGAAAGAGGATGTGAATTTCATTTGATAAACACTATATCCACCAATTTGACCTGCATGCTTGGTGGGGTTAAATTAATGATCATTTGAAATTAAATCTTCTGTGGATCTGGGGACAAATTTGGGGGCTTACAGTGTTTTTACATAAGGGTTTTCATATAATTACACTGCCTATATTTACATTTGTGTTTAGGATGGCATTTGCCTCAGATGAAGGTCAAATACTTTTTGACTTATTGTGAAATTAGTTATCAATGTAGCTCAGAGAATGTCAGTGGGAGAACTGAGTAATTATGAGACACAAAGTACCTTCCTCAATTTTGTGAGAGGCTCAAACTCTACCAGATTTAAACATTGTGATCAGTGGTATTGATGAGGTAGCTTAGAAGTGGAATGTTAGGTAGAAGGAGGTATCGGGAGAATTCATAAAAATATAATTTTTAGCCTTTTTTAAAAATCTGGAGAGTAAAGCTACTCCACCCCCTTGGAAGTTTCTCTTTGTTTCTTTCACCGCCAAACTCCGGAAGAGCCCAGCCCACACCTGGAAAGAGGAGGAGCCAGCTTTTCTGTGACCTGCCCTGAAGCACCTGAAGCCAACCTATCTGAGAGAGAGAGAGGGGTTGGAGAAGAGGACCCCGCCCTCTCTTATAGACCGATGCAACCCTGTTGCTCCTCCCTTGTTTTTCCTTCCTTCACTGTGGACCTGACCATCAACCTGTCCGGGTAACTGGGGATTTTCCCCTTATCCCTTTCCCTCTGGGGACATGCACGTGAACCTGTCCAGGAGATCGTTTCACCCCCTTTCCCTGTTTTTTTCCTTCCCCCCAGTTCTGAAATAAACCTGCCAGATGTTTTGAATGGTATGTGTTTAAAATTCTTTTTTTCACAATATCAAGAACCTGAAATCTTCTTGTGGGAACAAAGCGCGCCCCATCACATTTTTGGCGAGCCATAGCCTGGAGACTCAGACATCTGGCAAGGGGTAAGTGTTTTTTTTATGGGAAAATGATTGGAAATTTCTTATTTTTGGTAGCTGCCTTATGCACGTGTGGAGATAGTTGGAATCCCCGGGGGAGCTGGGACATGTGTGAGTTAGGGAGTAAAGTGGGAACTTCTAGATGGCGGCTGACTCAGGCTGCATGCCGACACCGGGCCAAAACCCCGAGATCGGTCAGCGCAGCGCCGCCGACCTGGGACTCCATGCCGATGGAGTCTCGAATCTCTCCGACTTTTTTTTTTGGCACCGGGCCACGCGGCCTCGGGCCGCCACGGACTGCCCCGGGCCTCGCAGCCTAATAGAGATGTAGCCAGTGAGCGAAACCCATGCTGGGGTTGTTAAAAAGACAACCACCAGCAAAATGGAACGCGAGATCCGCTCACTCTCCCCTTTCTTTCCTCCCCGAAATTTTTCTTGAATTAGCCGTTTCACCTGTTTCCCTAAAATGGCTGATTAAGCCGCCGGAGCACAATGGCATGGGGGAAAGCACATGTGATCCTTAAGGTTGTTTCGTCCCACTGCCTTAAGAAAATTGTTTTTGTTGTCGCAGGTCTGGTTTTTTTTTTTTTTTTTTTCTTATTCTTTCTTTTACTTTTCCTACAAAACGGCCCGAAAGCATGGTATGGGGGTAACATTTTTTTGGATCGGTTTTGTTGGTCTGCTTTGTTTCTAACTAGTGTTGATTTTGTTTTTAACGAATGGTAGTTCCAAAATTGTTTTATTTTTCATTGCGCTAGATAAGCTGGGTGACCACGTGGTGCCGGAGGTGGGAGCCATTTTTTAAGGGCTTACGGTGATGGTTTCACTTGGTCTTACTGACCACGTGGCTTATGGTGATTACATCAGCTCAGTCTTTCGCAAGATGGCGGCGCCGCAGCGCCATCACGTCACATAAATGCGACACGCAGCCAGGTCATCACGTGGCGACTGCGCCAAGATGGCGGCGCCCAGGCCGCACGCATACACATGACCACTAGATGGCGATCGTGTATTTTTCTTTGCGCAGATTAACTTGAGTAAATTGATTTTTTTTCCCTCCTATATTTAAAATTGTTTTAAAGAAAATACGCAAATGGGATTTATGTCTTTTCAACAGGTACAACCAGAGGGGAAAGGAATTTTTTCCTTTTTCTCCCCTTTCTACCTCAGAAACCATCCTTGCTTAAAGAGCCTACAGTAAATAAAATACAAACTGGTTATTTTAAATGTGATATTGTAATCCCGTGTTAACATTTGATTTGTTTTATCTAGAATATGTCCTCGAGTCTTCGGAAAGAACCTTTGCAACCTTTGCAAGTTATAAGAAGGGATTTTTATTTTGATTACGTGTTTTAAAGGGAGAGAAAAAATTTTGGTTTTTGGGTTTTGTTTTTTTTTGTTTTGTTTTGTTTTGTTTCTGTAATTGCCTTTTTAGAAAGACCCTGAGCAGGCTTAGGGATCTGGATAAAAGCATTAAGTCTAGTCTGATAGATGTTAAATGTATTCTAGAAATATAAGACTTCGTTCTGAATCCGATAGAGACAAGTTCCGCAAATCCGCCTGTAGGGGGCATACTTGGGACGCTGCGTATGGCCTCTTTACAGATGAAATTCGCCCTACCCCTTTTATTTATGCGGACGCGTATTAAATAAAGAGCGGGTAGATGACTTAGACTGTAGCCTCATTGGAAGGGACGCCGCCCAGTGGGAGTTTTACAGAAAAGGAACTCAGGAGCTGCGCAGCATAACAAAGACATATTAATCCGATTTTAAATCATTTTCTTCCGTTTTTGATCGTGTTTGTTTGTTAAAACCTTAGTTTTTGTTCTCTCTCTCCAGAATTTACTAAAGAAATCCCTCGAGGTACATAAAAATTAATAAGATCATGGGTAATTTAACATCCTTAAAAAAAAAAACAACTTATCCTCAGAGTACATATTAAATAAGTAGAAGACAAAAGTTTACCTTTTCCTGGTCCTAATGTAAATTAAAAGATGGAGGCTTGTTCTATGAGTAAAAAAAATGGGCAGAGATCTAAATACTTGATGTTTTCTAACATGACAATCATCTGTGATAAAATGTATTTTAATTTGGGGAACTATACATCTGGTTCTAATTAGTTATCCATGGAGATTCAATGCCTGGCAAATTAAAACTATAAGACATGTCATTTGTATCCATACTAACATATCCACGTGGTACCAAAAGTAAATTATAAAGAGCACTCATTAAATTAAAACTGGATCCAAATATCTTAGTTCACGTGACTTAAGTCTTTAACAAATAAATTTTTTAAGTTTATTAAAAGCAAGAGATGTCATTAAAGTTAACAGATTTTTTCAAGGTTAAGCAATTAAGGTTAAATACCTGTTCCTATATGATGTTTACAACTACAACGCTTGTTTTAATTTTTAGGATCTTTTATTTGTTAAAATAATGACTTAAAGTGCTGACGGGCTATTTAAATGGGTAAACTAGGTAAATATAAGTAAGTTTTCTTATAAATGACTTATCTTTATAAGTAAGTTAAAGGCTAACATCAATTGTTAAATGTAAAGTATTCTTGGTTTAACATCAGCAAAAAGAAAATATATTTGAGTCTAGTAAACATGTTTTCTTTTATATAA
>PVLC010005568.1:0-37148 GCA_004027655.1 Graphiurus murinus
TGTGGATGCTAGGGAGGGGATGTGGCATAGGAGGGTCTCCAGATGAAAAGGAGAGACCCTCGATAAGCAACGAAGTTGATTTAATTGTAGTGGACGCAGGGGGCAGAGGGACGCCCTAAAGCACATGATGTAATTACACAATCATATCAAGGTCACTCACCGAAGTGAACCTGAGGGGGAGGGAAGGGGAGGGGATTGGAGTGGGAATTGGGGAAAGGGTCAAATGAGAACTGTGTGCAAATATGTTGTCAACAACTCGTACTTAACAAAGATGTATGCTATATTGCACGAATTACTACAATAAAAAATTAAAAAAAAAAAACAACAAAAAAAAACTCTATTTGAAAATCTCCGGGGAGGCCCTTCTAAAGAATAATACCTGGGTCCCATCCTCAGAGATTCTGATGCCACAGGTCCAATAGAACGGATCTTAAACATAGAGAGGGATGGACTTGCATTGGAATTTCTTCTTCATCACTGTGGGTTATTTATTCTTGGGTGAGTTACTTAAATTCTCTGACTCAGTCTTCTGGTCTGTACAAAGGGAATAGTATCACTACAGGGATCAGAGAAAAGAGAGACAAACTCCCCAGCATACTCCCTGGCCTGTAGGATAACTCCAAAAATAAAACTTATTAATACTCACTGCTCTCTCCAGGGTTCCTGAGAGTAAAACAAAAACCAGAGTTAAATGAGAAGGCTCTACAGCCTTCAAGGATTCTTATAAGCTTAAAATGTCATGCTCTTTAATATCTATGTCCACAAGAAAGTGCTGAGTGTCTGAAATACTGATGTAGCATCATAATGAGGTAACATATGTTAGTGCTAAGCAATGATATATTCTGACTTTTATTTTGTCACACACTTTTCTTATTAAATGTCTTTATTTAACACAAATATATTAGCTATCTGAGTTATTACATGACAAATATTTTTCAACCACAACAGAGGCTAATGGAAAGCTCTTTAATGTTTACTCAACATAGAGCATTACTTATTTGTAAATGAAGCCTGAAATTAGTGGTCTGTTGTATAACGGTGTTGTTTCTGGTCTTTATTTTCCTAAGTAGCATATGAAATTATGCTGTGTATGAATCTGAGTAGATATAAGCTGGACACATTGCCAAGATGCTATTAAGCTGTCATGGTCTGATGGTTCCCAGTAGCATCTTGTCCGTGTGATGTCTTGCTACCAAATGGCACCAACATACACACGTGACTGCAAAACTCAAACATGAACATGAAGAAAAGAAGCACAGAAAAATGGGGAAACAATAAGCTTTTCATTTCAGTACATTGATCTGAATTAGAAACTGAGATTTTTCTGTAAGGCCATGCCACGTTGCTGCCTTTTTTTTTTTTTTTTTTTTCTTGCGGTGCTGGGGATGGAACCCAGGATCTGGAGCATGCTAGACAAGTGCTCTACCATTGAGCCACATCCCCAGCCCCATTCCATGTTCCTATAAATAAACTGCTCCAACAGAAGAATTCTAAAGTACAATATGCAGAGAGAGGTACAGTGGAGACATTACAGGTCCTGTCTTCTACAGCATGGTATATTTGCACACAAAAAGTTCTGGCCCCATTACTAAAAACAAAAGCAAAGAATTCATGAGCATAGAAGGCAGGCTGGTACATAGTTCAGCACTCGGACTCATGGGAGAAGGAACAGAGAGACTGAGTACAATTATTTTCATTCTCAGTCTTCATGTTCCAGATATTGAAGAGAATAAAAGAGGTATTGGAAAAAGTGCCCAGAGGCACCAGCCCAAATGTTTCAAATTACCATTCTGAACATTCATTAACCATCAAAGCTATGCTGTGCTGAACACAGTCTTTGGTAGATACCAATCAAAAGCACATTCTCTCACAAATAAATGGGGTGAGGGTGGGGGAGGGAGAGATTCCCCCAACCCTAGCATCTCTGTTTCTCCTCATTCTTTTCTCTGGGAAAATATTGCTTTAAATTGCTTTTTGTTCTCATAATGGACTAGTGCCTTTGAGGTATTTGCCGCTTAAAATGCTACTAATGTACAGTCAATATACGTGTAAGTTTTGTCCTAATTATATGCACCTCAAAGGATTTCTAAACACCCCCCTAGAAGCTTTTTCTTTCTCCTCGGAATCCCACATGAGTCTTCTAGAGTCTGATTTTCAACAACTTACAACTGAGTGAGCCACAGAAATGAGCGACATCAAAGAAGAGCTTACTGATGCGAGAGGCATCTCTCGGATTTCATTGAACCACCACGCAGAAGAGCAAAACCCACCTCTCACAGATACCAGAAATGTCATACCAGGCATCACACCTAGCCCTCACCCTGCCTGCCTCTGTATTCTTGGCCAGTTCTTGGGACTCCTTTCCTTGCATTTTTCTGGGCTTATTTCAAAGATGCTTGGCCTTCTTACTTGTGATTTCTGCTACATTCAATGGATGCACTGGTGCGTAGCTTTTCTTGTGCCCTCCCTGGTATTCAGTAATCAGTAGAAGAAAGGGTCTTCAACTCAATCCCATTCCATACTCACTTCTGGGGCTTTGGGGATCTCTTTCCTTATATATGGCTGCCCACAGAGAGTTTGCATTAAGCCCCTCCCATCCTATGCTGTACACTCGTCGCTTTAGGGAGATGGTAGTCATTCTTATGACATTAATTATCATCCATCAGCTGATGACCTCCACCACCTCTCCACTGGGAAAGACTTAAATCTTTCCCAGTCCTCAATACCAAATGGGGAGAGGGATGACAGCAAATAGAAAACATTTAACCAAATTCAGCATGGTACACAGCAGGCATGAAAGAGCAATTTTTACCTAAGTGTTGATAGTGTCTTCCTGTAGGAAAACTTTATGATCACAGAGACAAATCAAGAAATAAGAGAAATTAGTCTTTTAGTTCTAAGCTTTACTTCCCTCATCTAAACATGGCCTCAAATTCTAGTTTGTTTTTTTTATTACTTTTAGATTTCTATTTATAAACATATACGCATAGACCGTGGTACTTGTATTGCCCACACAATCTCTGAACTCATCATTTCACTTGACAAACCTTTTTTTTTTTTTTTTCAAAACAGATTCTTGCTACGTTGCAGAGGGTCTCACTAGGTTGCTGAGGCTGGCCACTGGCCTGTGATCCTCTTGCCTCAGCCTCCCAAATCCTGAGATTACAGATAGGCACCACTGCACCTGGCCACTTGACAAACTTTTAAAGGATGCCGCCCATCAGGTACCAAGCATTGCATCAACTCTCTTAGCAGGCAGAACAGAGAAGCAAGTCCCTGCCCTCCAAAACTGAGCCATTGTGTAGAAAGCTGTAATTGCAAAGTCTTTGAGTTTTACTTGGGTCAGGGGACCTAGGGTTCAAGTGCAGGTATAAAATCTATGCCTTTTATAGTTGCTTTCATTGGTGGTTTCTTTCAAATTCTGTGTCAGTACATGATGTCTTTTTGTAATAATTATTAACATATCGATTGCACAAGTTAACGGGTTTCACTGTGGCATTTGCAAACATGCCTATGCCATAAGCTTTGGTCACATCTGTTGGGGTATATGGGGACAAAGAAAGCACAGCCTGATAGCACAGAGCAGGTTTTATTTAGGAATAAAACCTGGAAGGAGGCATCTGACCGAGGAGAGAGCCCAGGAGAGTCAGAAAGCCTGTCTTCTTATAGGCTAGGGGCTTTTATGGGGCAAGGAAGGGGGGGATACGGGAATAGTCCTGTAAGCCACTGGTTGATGTGCTAGTGGCCAAGTCATCTCAGAGCAGGGCAATGGTCAGGGGGTGTTTCTCTTTCTTTGTTCCTTTGTTCTCAGTCCTCCTCCAGCATGACCTCACAGTCAGACCTCACCGTGCCCACAAGGTCCAGCTTCCCTTCTCTGATCTCTCTTTTCCCTCTCCCCCTGATCTCCCTGTCCCATTTTGTAGGTTGTCTTTACACTCTGTTGTCTTCTTTGCTGTGTAGAGATCTTTTAATTTGATATGAGCCCATTTGTCAATTCTGGCTTTTGTTTCCTGAGCTACTAGAGTCCTTTCCATAAAGTCATTACCTATGCCAATATCTTGAAATGCTTTCCCTATGTTTCCTGCTAGTCGTTTCAAAGTTTCAAGGTCTTCCATTAAGATCATTGATCCATTTTCAGCTGATATTTGTACAGGGTCAGAGATAGGGGTTTCCTTTCAATCTTCTCCATGCGAGTATCCAGTTTTCCCAGCACCATTTGCTGAAGAGTCTTTTCTCTAATATATGTTTTTGGCAACTTTCTCAAGAATCAGGTGGCTGAAGATGCATAGATTTATATCTGGGTCCTCTATTTGGTTCCACTCATCTACGGGTCTATTTTTATGTCAATGCCATACTATTTTTGTCTCTATGGCTCTGTACTATATGTTAAAATCAGGTACTGTGATGCTCCAAGGATGCTATTTTTGCTCAGGTTTTCTTTGTTTATTAAGGGTCTTTTGTGCTTCCATATGGATTTTAGGACTTTTTTTCTAGTTATGAAAAATACCACTGGTATTTTGATGGAGATTGTATTCAATCTATAGATTGCTTTTGGTAGTATAGCCATTTAAATAATATTAATTCTCCAAATCCATGAGAAGTCTTTTCAACATCAAGTATCTTCTTCCATTTGTTTCTTCAGTGTTTTCAAACTTCCATTGTAGAGGACTTTCATACCCTTAAGTTTATTCCGTGTGTGTGTGTGTGTGTGTGTGTGTGTGTGTGTTGCTATCATGAATGAGATTACTTTTCTGATTTCTTTTTCAGCAAGATCATTATTAGAGTATGTTGCACATCACAGAAATGGTAAAGATACTATTTTTTCTATAAGAACACATATACTAGTATTGGTTCAGGCCTTGCTTGCCTTTTATGACCATAAGGAACCCTCCCTTTCAATTAGGGTATTATGTCCTCTTAAATTTGTCTACACTCTTGTATTCACTATGCCCAAATGCCAGTAGCCCAATGGGTAATCTGTAGTTTTATGGAAAGGGAGTTATTATGGTCAGATACAGTGTATCCGGAAGAGCTCAGGGCGGATGTAGTTAAGACATGAGCATTGTAATCTCATCAGTAGATAAATCCACTGTAGATTTAGTGGGGTAGTAACTTAGGCTGGTGGAATGTGGCTGGAGAAGGGGAGGTCCTGGGGGCGTGGCCTTGGAGATTTTAGGGTTCCTGCTCCCCCAGTGCTCTCCTGCTTCTGGCCGCTGTGATGTGAGAGCAGAGCTTTGCACGCTCTCTCTCCACTTCCCACTGCCACACTCTGAGCTTCAGATCCTGGTCTCACATGGACTGAACCCAGAATCTCAAAAAGCAAATAAATCTTCCTTCGTCTAAGTTGTGTGGTCAGTTGTTTTGGATTATAGTGGTGCAATGTTAACCAAGACAAGAGTATAATACCCATGGTTCCTATTTCCCTCAAAATGGGAATGAGGTTACCCTCCAAGTAAATCAGGTCACTGTTAAAGGAAACACTTACTGGAATATTCCAAACTAATATAATGTGAAAGGCAGGAGAATGTTCACTAAGATCTTTTTTTTTTTTTTTTTACACAAATTAAGGATCATTTATTTCTATTTCCAAAGGTGACTGCTAAGTCATTTTGGTTTTATGTAGAGAGGAAGGACAGGGGACTGGAAAGAAAATCAGAGGCATTTGCCAATGTCCTAGCAGAAATAATTACACACCAGCCTTATTCTCTCTACTACAGTAGCACCAATATAAATGAAGAAGTCTTTAAAATGTGGGTGGGTTTTTTTTTTTTTACACAAATTAAAGACCACTTGTTTCTAAAGATGACTGTAGAAATCATTTCAGTTTTATAAAACAGAGAAGAACCCTTCCTGAACAAAAAGTTGGATGAATTGAAAATGCCTGTTAACAAGTTAAATCTGAGCTTGCAGATTGAGTGCAAAGTCCAAGGACAGAGTCAGGAAACAGAGTAACAAGGAGCCAAAATAGGTTAGCACCATGTTGACATTCATATGGAAGATGCCACTTACCAGGTAGGAGATCATTAAGAGCTGATCTCATTTAGAATACCATGCACAATTCCCAGCACTCCATTTCAAACCCGTTAGGATGTGGGAGGTAAGAAGGCAAAGCCGTAAGAGTTGGCTATAATGCCTGGAGAAAAGGTTAAAATAATACATATTTATTTTTTAAATGAGAAGACTGTGTATAGAGGACTAAGTCTGCAAAGAAAACATCCAAAGCAAGAGTGTTTGGGAGGTTAGTGTACTCGGTGAACAGTTGGCCTGCCAGAGAGATTCCTCCTCTGAGAGATGGGGGGAAATTCTCCATACTCTGGACATAGCAAATCAAAGCCCAGTGAGAAGGAACAACTTCCTCCTGAAGGAAGATGAAATAAAGAGGACAAATGCTATCAAGGAGAAATGAATGCTGAGGTTTCCATAGTTGACATGTCCAAAGCAAGGCTACGTAAAACCTAAGGAATGTACAGAAAAAATCTTCACAGTAATTCTCATCTATTACCTAGTCTTGAAGTGCAGAAGAGGAAGGAAATAAATATATTCTGTTTCCAGCAACTTTTGGAAACAGTGAAACCACAACCCGTGTTTCTGAAATACCAATGACTTTCCACCTGCCATGTCAAAACCCAAGCCAGTATAATCTTTAAATTTAATCTGCACACCAGAAAAATTGAACCATTCCTAAAAGATGCTGAAAGAAACACTGGGAAGAAAAGCTTATTTGAAATGTGCCTGTGCACAATGGGATTCTATTCAGCCATAAAGAAGAACAAACTTAGGTCATTTGCAGAAAAATGAGTGGATCTAGAGAATGTGATGCTGAGATTAGCCAGTCACAAAAAGTGAAGGGTCATATGTTTTCTCTCAGATGTAGAAGCTGGGGAGAAATCAGGATACAAGAGGGACTACAGATAAAGGAGAACTCCAGTAGAGTGACAGAAAGGGTCTAGGGGAAGGAGGGAGGTAGGGAGGGAGATTTGATGAAGGAAACACTTCCACGATACTATGTGCATATATGAAGTGATCAATGTCAATCTCAGTATTGTGTGCAGGGAAGGAGAGTGGGGCTGGGGTGAGAGCCAGGGAAAGTTCCCCTAGTGCTGTGTGCATGTATATCCCTATCACTCTGAACTTCATCACGATGTGAGACTACAATGCATCAATAAAAGTATATTTAAAAATAAACAATAAAATGTGTTTGTGTATTAAAGTAATTAAGTAAAAATATGGCACAGGGAAGAAATGATTCTAGTATTTAAAAGTTGCTTTTTTTTCCTTCAAAAAATTTAACCAAGCAGTATCACAGAACGAGGAACTTAAAGAACTTGACCTTTCTGCTTGACCCATAGCAGAATTAAATTATATCTTCCCCAACCCGATTCTTCCCGTGAAATCTATTCTGTTTAGGATGAAGGTCAAGTACCGAGTGAGAATGATTTAGTGCTGCTCTTCAAATCCAATTCCATAATCATACTCTTGTCTCAAAATACCAGCTGGACAGCAAAGATGAAAAAGAGGGGAAAAAAAAAAGACACCAAAAAAAAAGAAATGCAGTCACACTCTGAAGAATATTATAAAGCTGAAATACAACCATTTCAAATTCTATCATCCTCAAGTACAAATAGAATTTCCATTCATCAAGCGCTAGGCAAACACGGAGCCTTCGCTGGCTCCGCTGTGTCTTCGTATCTCACCTTTTCACACAGAGCAGCAAGGCCCACTGCTCGCCCCCTATCTCGGGAGAACTTGACTCTTGGGAAGAGCTGCAGTGTCCACATTAAATCTTTTACCTTTCTGCCCATGCATAATAGTCACTTGACTCCAGACAAAGTAAAATTCAATAGCCCATGGTACTACTGAAGATACTTCAAACACAGGCAGGACCGAAATAGCACAGTGGATAGACTTAGCAACCGTTGTGTCAATAATACAAACCTAAAAATAACTTAAGGAACACAGGGGTTTTCTATCATTATTATTATTACCTGTATGATATCGTAACACCAAAGGTTTTATGATAAAGATGATTTTTGTGGTAATGGGGATTGAACCCAGGGGCATTCTACCTTTGAGCTATACCCCCAGCTCTATTTTATTTTGTATTTTGAAATAGGGTCTTACTAGCTTGATGAGGCTGGCCTCAAACCTGCAATCCTCCTGTCTCACCTCCCAAATACTGAGATTACAAGTATATGCCACTACACCCAGCTCGAAAAAGATATATTTAAGTAGACACCCTAAAACAAAGTTTGAGCTAGGCCAAAAGTTGTACACTAAAGGAGTTTTTCCCCCATTCCTCTTTTCTAAAGCTTTCAGAAGCATGCCACAGATTAAAATGATTCTTTATGGATAAATTCTGGTTTTAAATAAACATACTTGAACAAGAAGAATTAACCTACATGTATGCATTGAGTACTTGCTATGTGTTCTGCTTTTTGTCATGGTCTTTACAAAGAAATAGAGGAAGAGTTGTTCTATTCAAAACACCTACAACCTGCATAGGCAGCCAAAGTAAAAATAGACAAAAGAGATTACACCAAACTAAAAGCTTCTGCATAGCAAAAGAAATACATCCACAGAATGAAAGGACAACTTACAAAACAGGAGAAAGTATCTGCAAATCATATATTTGATAAAGAGTTAATATCCAAAATACATGAGGAACTGGACTCAACACCAAGAAAATGAAGAACCCAATCTTTAAAAAATGGGCAAAGGACCTGAATAGACATTTCACAAAAGAAGACAGACATAGGACCATCGAATGTATAAAGAAATGCTTAAGATCACTAATCATTGGGCAAATGCAAGTTAAAGTTAAAACCACAACGAGATAAACCTCTTTTCCAGTAGAATGCGGATGAGGACGGGAAGGAAAGGAAAGCTTTGCATGCTGCTGGTGGGAATGGAGATTAGTAGTGCCACTAGGTCAAACAGGAGAGAGGTTTTTCAAAAAATCAAACTAGAAGCACCATAGGATTCCACAACTCTACTACTGGATCGATTTCCAAAGGAAACAAAATTGGTGCATCAAAGAGACACCTGCTCGCCTAGGCTTGCTGCAGTGTTATTCATAACAGCCAAGAGATGGAATCAACCCAAGTGCCCATCAACAGATAAACGGATAAAGAAGAGGTGGGACATATACACAATGGAATACTATTCGGCCTTAAAAAGAAGAAAGTCCTATCTTTTGTGACAATAAAAGTCAGCCTGAAGGACACAGAAAGCCAAATACCGTGTGATCTCACTCACATGTGCAGTATAAAGAAGTCGAACTTACAGAAATTAGAGTAAAATGGTGGTTACCAGAGGCTAGGCGGTTGAAGGGTGGGAGAGATGCAGCTTAAAGGACACAAAAGTCCAGCTGAGTGAGTTCAAGAGATCTATTGTACAACATGGCCACGACAGTTAAACACAACGTATCGTATCTTGAAAAGCACTAAGTGTTTTCACCACAAAAGCTTTAAAGTGGTCTCACCACAAAAATGACAGGGTTCATTTTTGAAAGGTTGTCATCACAAAAGTGAAAGTATGCGAGGTAAATTAGGAAAATTAGGTTGATTAATTCCACAATGTACACATGTTCCAGTGTACACACACTCTAAAACATCATGGTGCACCTGACAGATACATACAACTTTGCCAATTTAAAAATCAATAAAAAGAAATTTATAAAGCCTGTCGTGGTGGTGCATGCTTGTAATCCCAGTACTTGGGAGGCCGAGATGGGAGGATCTGGGTATACAGCCAGTCTTAGCTACTTAGTGAGGCCCTCTGCAACTTAGTGAGAACCTGTTTCAAAATAAAGAATAAAAACAGGACTGGAGGTATAACTTGGGGGTAGAACGCCCCTGGGTTCAATCTCCAGTACTGCAAAAAAAAAAAAAAAAAGAAGTAATAATCTACTTGTGGTAGGTCAGATGGCCACTTGGACGTCAAAAGCTAAACTACAGGACAAACTAGCGAAATGTGCGTTGTCCTCAGGCAGTCCACCACCTAACGCGTGAGTTGAGTAATTAAGAAGTGCTCTCAACTCAAAGGAACAAGAGGCCACCGTGAGCCTAGCAGACTGAGGTGAGTCTTGAAATAAGACCAAAAGCTTTGGCAGTTCTAGAAAAGAAGAAATAATAAAAGAGTTGCGGGGAGGGGGAGGACAAAGTCTCATGAGCAGAGACTGCAGGCAGAAAGGTCCATGATGCGGTGGGCTAGATCTGCTCTCCTAAAGACGGTTGAAGTCATGGAGGCCTGAGCTCATAACTGTTTGCATACTATGCAGCGTGTATCTAGGAGACTTTCTGCCTAGTACCAGCCCTAGTTCACACGGCAAATGACAACTTTCCCTGCTTCTTGGCCCACTGTGATAGACCCAGGTGATTGGCTAAAGCAAGAGCCATCCCTAACCTCGCACGACAAAGGCTACTAAGCAAGATGATTATCTTCTGTGACTCCTTCATGGTAGAGACCTTCACATGACTCCATTTTGCCTCAAGAGCCACAAGGGAAGTCGGCTGTGGACTTCTGTAAAAGGATAAGAGAGGCTGAAGAAAGAGACAATCTTGCTGTGTTCCTTTTCTCTTCTTGCCTATGTGTACCTGATGTGGACCTCTGGCAGCCACCTGGTAAAGAAGAGATGACAAGAAAAAAACGTATAAATCCTATGCAGGGACGACAGAGTGAAAACACAGAATGCTGTAAAGTTCGGAATGATGTCACTAAAATAACACTTCAACCCTACCTCCAAATTTTCTTGTTGTTGTAATAGAAAATAATAAATATACTTTTAAATTCAGCCATGATCAGTTGATACTATTTTGTTATTCTTCGCCACAAGCATCCCTAAGCGATTTGCCTGCCCTCATCCTCCACCATCCCAACACTGCAAGACTGCCTCCAGAGAACCCACGCGCTTTCCAACTCACTCTCCTCTCAGGTATAGTCAAGGGCTCCAGGGCCGAGGACCTGCAAGGTCTTCTCCTGGAATTTTACAAACTGAATCTGAGGAGGAAAGTTATCCCTCTCACATGGCCCACGTCATAACTTAGGTTGTTTAGAAAAAAAACTATGCTTTTTTTTCTCCTGAATAGAAAACCTACCTACATTGAAGAAGGGGAGGGCCTACCTGCACATACAGGCAGGGCTGAATCATGGACAGAAAGAAGTTCAGATGGGCTCAGTTCCCCAGGGCCAGCTGAGCCTGAGTCTGCCTATCTTTGGGTCTTTTCTATATTGTGGTGAGCTAACCATTGCTTGAATTTCAAATAAATCCAGGCTTTGGGCCCAAACTAATTTTGAGTTCAATTTTATCAATTTATAACCCCCATGCAGTCTATACATAACATCTCATAGCACTTCTTCACAGAAGAGTTTGTCTGGTTTCTCATTAGACATTAAGAGCTAATATGGACCTGCCAGAGGTCAAAGTATAAGAAGATGTAGAGTTTGTCTTTTCTCCTACATAAAACTGGGAAATACTGTCATTATTCTAGGTTCAAATCTCCTCTCTACCAGTTAGGGGTTATGTGAGCTTGGGTGAGTTATTTTATCCCTCTGGACCTCCTGAATTTACTTACCTATAAAATAGGAATAAAATCTGTGGCAAATTTGCAGAGTTTTTGAGAAATAAGTCAACAAAGAACACAAAAGAAGTGTAAAGTAGTAGGTACTCGATAAATGTGAGTAAATATTCTCGGGCTTACACCAAGATCCTGAAAATAATTAGATGCCTAATTTGTGAAAAATGGTAAGGAAATTCTAGCTGTGGGTCCAAGAAGGAAATTAATCATTTAAGCATCTATTATGTACATAGCATTTTTCATTGTGTTTAAAATATTGCTTAACTTTTAAAATAAAGCTATTAAGTAGCTATAACTGTAACTACTCTAGAAGCAAGGAAACCAAAGGTTAGGGAAGTGAAATAATGTGTCTGCTGTGGCATAACTTGTCTTTAAACCCAAGGTTGTATGAATTATAAGACTTGACTTTTTCATCACACCATACAGCCATGAGACTAAGAGTTCATTCAATGTTTTGGGGTTCTATAGAGTGGAATAGAATGATTATAGTGTGCTTTTATATGGTAGGAGAGTTGGGGTCTAAAATCAGGTAAAATTAAGTATAAACAATGTTCCCCTTGAATTGTCTTTTAATTTATCTTTAAGTTTGCAGCCTTGGAAACGCAAAAGCCAATAATTTTGTTGTCCTCATTCTCCTTTGTATTTTATTTAAAATTGCTGAAGGGTACATGGAGCCCCAAAGGGCAGAGGGATGTACTTTGTAAACCCTTGCCCTCTGAATTGCCAGTGTTGGATGCATACAAGCGTGACTTGCTGTTCTGTGACTCCATGATGGCTGTTGGCCGGGGCGCACCATCTGGAGAGACATGGTTACCTGCTCTGGCTGGGATCATTTCCCTTCCCTTCTCTCTTCAAGAAGATGAAATAGCTGAATCAAGATCAGAAATGAGAAGAAGAACAAATATCCAAATATTTCTACTTCTTCAGAAGAGATCATTATTTGCCTTCTCATCCTATGGACATATGACTGCCTTTGTACACTTTGCAGTTGGATAAATATTATAGACTGAACACACATTTACTGCCATTCTGACTCAAAACTCTACAAATCAAAAGAGCAGAGGTATTTTAAGGCAAAATGGATGAAGAAGATAGGGAAAATTTTTAAAAAAATGAAGCTTAGAAAGTAGCTGAAATTTGTGGACCAGAAAAGGTATATTGGCAGCTGGCAAATCCCCCTTTCTAAGAGGATTTGTCTCGCAGACCTCTGAAGGACTCAGGATTTGCAGGCAATGAATACCTGTGAAAGACAAGGGGAAAGTAGAATGTAGGAGGAATGACCAAAAGTCTAAATAAAAAGCAATTATGGTAAGGCACAGTGGTGCATTCCTACAATTCCAGCTACTCAGAAGGATCATAAGTTTGAGGCCAACCTGAGCAACTTAGGGAGACCCAGTTTCAAAGTAAAAAAAAGGGGGGGGGAAGGGGCTGGGGTGTAGCTCAGTGATAGAGTGCCCAAGGTTCAATACCCAGTACTAGGAACGGAAAAAAACAAAAAAGCAACTAGATCCCCCAGACCACCTGGCCCACTCCGTAGAGACTCCCTTTAAGATGTAACCCTACTTAACCACACCTCCCCAACACATATCCAAGTGGCTCCAGGCCCACCTGTGCTATTGAGGCCCACATACATTCATTCACAAGACATACCCAGGCAGTCTCTGCACCACCAAAGTCTGGCTACAGCTTTCCATATAATCGGATCTTTAGTTTATCTCAGCAGCGTTTCACAATAAACTCTGTTTCACCGCCCCTGTACAAGTAGCTGGCTCTTGGCCATGCATTTTGATCTTGCCCCTCACTTTGGGATTTGCTATCCTTTGTTACCAAAATAAATAAATAAATAAATAAATAAATAAATAAATCTGGATGAAACAGACCTTACTAGCCCATCACACTTACATAATCAAATGCAATTAAACTAAATACTGATTCTTACCAACACGAGGATACTTCCAGTCTGGGGAAGGTAGAATCTAATGAGGTGAAGAGAAGAGCCCAGGACTGAAGTAATGTCAATAGATAATATCTAAAACCAGAAGACAAATCAAGAAATGACGATATAAACATGTTTTTCTTGGAACCAAAAAGGCACAATTCAGCAGAAAGAGGTCTGAAAGTTAGAAGAGGTTGACTCTAGGGAGTGGGATTCACTGTCACTCATTGTGAGTCTTACAGGACTGTATAATTTTTAAAATTTACAGTGTAACCTTGAAAAAACAAGACAGCAACAAGAATGAATTTGCAGAAATTTATTTCCTTGCTTAGTTGTTAACTCCATGCACAGTGTCAGTTTTACATCCTACCCCCTCCAAAACTGTTCAGTGACCACGGGGCTATGTCAAGTTAGGATGTCGGAATGATTAACTATGAGGCATACTTTAAACAAGCCTGAGAAAATCCATATTCAAATGCTATAAACTAGGCAATGACACATCCGTCTATGAAGTCTTTCCCAAATGGATTCTTTCGCACAGAGATCCTCTAATATGTCTAAAATGATTCAATTGATTTTTAAATGTGATTTACATAAAGCTTTACAGCAATAGATTCGTTGAATATGGAAAAGTAGGGCTACATTCAATCTGCAATTTCTACACTATCACACTGAGGAGGATACAATTATGTGAGATTACTACCTTAAGAAAACCTGAAACAGTCACTGGTTGTGTTTGAATCAAAATATCCTCTTTTCAAAGAATTTTTAAATGAACCTATCAATCCATTATTATATAGTGTTAAGCTTATGAGTTAAAATGAGTACTTTGTCAATGATTTTCTCGTGTTTAGAGTAGCTCTGAAATACAGGTTCACAAGCATTATTAGAAGTGTGATCAACCCCGCTGAGAATCGCCGCAAATAGATGGCTTTAGTAAAGCTGTTAAAACTTGGCATTCGCTGTCAACATCTAGCTATGTGTTTCCCTCCTATCTACAAAGACTTTTCTCAGATAATTCTTTGTTTGATAACTTCCGCAGGCCTCTATATTCTTGAGTTGTTCAAAAACACTCAAATTTGCTTTTCATTAAATCATGGTAACTTTGGCCTCCTCTGTTTAACACAATAAACTTTCAAATTATACTTCTTTCACTGCAAAGAAACAACTGCCCCCAAGTCTGTAACATACCTTCTCAGGATTTTTCGTGTCAGTTTTCATATATTTCTGGAGATTTATAAAGTTATTGAACAGCTTTGGGTACCTTTCTGTTGCGGAACCAAATTTCTGCTAAACTTGGTCTAAACTAATGTGTAGTACAAAGAAAGCTCTCAAAAGTGGAGTCTTAAAAATATTCTGTCTACTTTTAAAATGGTGAATCATGCAATATTTAATCGAGTCTTCAGAAAATTACTTCCAACCTCAGATAGTGATTGGAATAAGTGGAGTGGCTAAAATTAAAATTCATCAGAAAATGCTAGTACTCTTGCTTAGATCAATGACACATTCGTTGTCATTTATACCCACGGTTCTATTCAACTATGTTATAATTTTATGTTATCTCCATATCTATGAGTTTTCAAAACTGAAAACAGAATTATTTTTAATAAAGCACTTTTTTGTTAACGAGCACGTATACATTATATTCTTTGTTTCCCCCTTCTCCTTCATAGAAAGCTATACCCAAGTGTATGGAGTGATCCATGCTGTAGGTTTAAACTTATAAAATCAATCTCCTAGGCAGTGATGACAATGAAGACAACATCAATGAATAAAACATCAAAAACCCTGAAACCAGGCAATAGTTCCAAATTTCCATCGCAAACCTTAAGGTACAGTTGCCATAAATGATCTAATTTGAGCTAATGGATGGTATCAAAATTTGACTCTAACTTTTGCTTGTGAGAAAGCAGTGCAGTGTTACCAACTCCAGGAGGAAATGCTGAAATGTCTCACCACCGTCTCTCCAGTTTGAAATCCAGGGAGAAAGTAGAACTGGAGGGTGTTAAGAGTGAGAGGATCCTTAACTTGGAATCAAGTCACCCCTCCTGAGATCAACAGCAAAGGAAAGCACAGCCCGATAATTAGGAAAACAACCTCCAGGCTCTCTGATTGAAACCGGGCTCCAAGAAAAGCTGGTTGTGAAAGAAAAATGTGCACAGCCTCGTCGGATAGTCCACAAGTGACAGAAACTCTCCAGAGCCTCCGATCCCACACAGGAGACCCACTCACCCAAAGTGCAAGGGAGCAAGGACCACCCAAGGTCAGAAAGTGATAGAATGACAGAAATCACCTGATGACACAGATGGATGGTCAAAGGCTTTGGCTCAAACCCAGCATCCATTTCTAATTAAAACATTGTTTCAAAATTGGAATAGTAGCCTGGCATGGTGGCGCAGGCCTGTAATTCCAGTACTTGGGAGGCTGAGACAGAAGGATCCAAATTTCGAGGCCCACCTCAGCAACATAGCAAAGCCCTTAACAACTTAGTGAGACCCTGTTTCAAAATAAAAAATAAAATCATGTCCCTGAGTTTAATCTCAAGTAACACACACACACACATTGGAATAGTAGATACCTCTATAACATAATATCCTTAATGGTGAGAAAGTAGAAATATCACCATTGAAAGAAAGATTCTTTGAAAAAAAGTATGAATGTTCAAAGTTTTAGCCCATTTAGAATTAGAAAATTAAAGAGATGGCAAATATCAGAGGGTTTCATGTGCACTTGTGTTTCTATCACACCAAACCTCCATATTTTGTACGGTTGCAATGCACCAATGAAAGTATTTTCTTTAAGCCTAAAACATGTTCAGAGCCTTTTATGAACTAACTCCACATCGAGGAATTTTATCCTCTGAGATAAGCAGAGATGTGCTCAAATATGTAGGTATTTGTCACCGTGAAAAGAGTAGAACAAATGTATACTTTGAGCAAAAACAACAGGTAAAAAAAAATAAATATTTTCATATATATGTATACACTCATGTCTGCTATGGACCAAGTATCTGTTAAATACTATGCATCATTTAAAATGCTACCTAGACTACATAAGGATATAGGCAAGTGGTTGTTATATTTCAAGTAAAATAAGCTAAATAGCCGTATGCTCTTTATTCTGTTAAAAAAAAAAAGTCCACTTACATTACACAGAGAACAAAGAGCCTAAAATTTCAATAGGTAAAATTGTAGGTAGCTTTCTTTTACTACCTTTTCTATTTACATATTTATCTAAAATAAGTATGCATCCCTTGTAGATTCTGAAGAGACAATAAACATTAAGGGTCTATGCGGAACCAGGGTTTCTTTAAAGCAGGATAGGGTTTTGGTGCAATTGACCAATAATAAGACTTCCTCCTAGTGATACCAAAAGAAATATAAAGACCAATAGGGAGTATTGATGACTGTATGCTTGGATCTCCATGGTAACCCAGGATAACGGGATAACCCAGACACACCCAAATACAAGACAGGGGCTAGCGCAGGTGTCCAGCAAAACACAAGACCTTGTCAGATGCCTGTGAGAAGAGGCTGGGGCAGTTGTTCTGGATTAACTCAGTGACCATCCAATGGTACTGTGAACGATAACCAAGCTATTGCATATTGTACAGATCGGTTCCTACCCTAGCTTCTGAGCACGCTTGACAGGGACAAGTTCCCTAAGGGACAAAGCTCGCCAGAAGTGTGTAAGGTGCAGATCAGTGATGGCGCCTTGGCACACTCATTCATCCGGATGCAGACCTTGGAGAAGGACCACAAGAGACTATATCGGGTGTAGCTCTGAGTCTAAATGGCCCCCTGGTCACAATTCAAAAACAGAACAAGGAAGTCAATGCCAGGCTGCCCCACAGCGCATTGTGTGTCAGACAAAACTCTGCAGGTTGCACACATTATGTAGTAGAAGATGGAGATGTTTCCAGTAAGTATCTCATCAATGTTCAAGACAATGTAACTCCAGCCACAATGAAGATGTATAAGAACACTCACGCTGTTAGATTAGACAGTGCAGTCTAAGATGAAAGCACAGGGAGAGAGCTAAACAAGAGCTGGAAACTGTCCCCACCCATGTGTCTCTCATCCAGAAAGTAGATTCAGTTCCTCAGAAAGGGTCCTGGGAATTTTATGAAGATTGTAAAGATCAAGGCACATTTATCAACTAAGGGAAAAAAATGTAAGTAGTTGTAAACTCCTCAGTCTTGGTTTATCATTTGTTCATGGCACTCACAGTTCTAAGGCTAGAGTTCAGGCTCTTTCCATTAAAAATACTGCAGCAAGAAAAGGAGAAAATGCTTTCAAACAGATGTTATATAGTTTCAAGTTACTTAAAATGATGTGGCCATTCCTGCATCCAAATCTCAAAAGCAAGTAATCTGCAACTCACGCAAGAAAGCTAGATATTTTTCTATCTAGACGGTAGATGTCTGGTATATGCATACAAAATCACAGAGATTCCTTCCACATAGTGATGAAGTATAGGATTTCTCAACCTCAGCACTGCTGACATTTGAGCAGGATAATTCTTTGTTGTTGGGTTGTCTGGCACATAGTAGGATACAGGACAGCATCCCTGGCTCTCCTGCCAGACATCATTAGTAATTTCTCCTTGCACTGTTGTGACAACCGAAAGTATCTGCCAGGGGTAGCAGCCCCCTTCCCACCTTTGAGAATCACATATCTAATGGCATTTTGACCACTTCCTGGAATATTTCAAGGTCTGGATATTACAGTTAGTGGGAACTTTATAAAGCTCAGGCAGTGAGTTGCTTAGAATTTAATTTAAAGAGAATAACGATATGCTTTTTACTTGTCTGCTGTGATTTAACCTAATTTGAGTAAAATTTAAAATTTACCAGAGGGTGTGTTGGAGAGTGAGTCTTTTATCACAAAAAATAAAATCATCTCATAAATTCTACAGGAAGTTTCACTCATTCCTTTGTGTTCCCATGGCTGGTGGGGGTGGAGAGCAGAGAACAGGCACATGCTAGAAGGAGAAAGTATAAAATGCTGTTGTGAACACAAACCACTCCATGATTAGCATATTTAGATTATAAGTATATCTACTCATTATAATATAAACACACACACACACACACACACACACACATAAAATCAATGGATTCAACGATACATGCAACAAAAATAGGGAGAGCTTCTAAACTATGAGTGAGGTACTTGCAGAAAGAGAAGAAACTTTATTATATATAATTAAAATATACCAATAGAGAGGGAGGGAGAGAGGGAAAGAAGGAAGGAAGGAAAGAAGGAAGGAAGGAAGGGAGGGAGGGAGGGAGGATATACAAGACTGGACATCCAGCTCTACAAAATGACTTGTGTTCATGGGGAAAAAAAAGAAGGCATTCTTCTTGGCCCATTCCATTCTTCCAAGGCACTATTTATGGGTGAAACACAGGTTAGATTTCAGCCTCCACTTGCCAAGGATCTGGAGCCTTGGGCAGTGCACAGCCTACATAACCATCCAAGGCAGACGTGCAGTGGCTCCCAAAGAGGAAGAAGAGGATTTAATTTTTCAGCCAGGTACTCAGGCCCTAGTTGTACCATTTACCATAAGCAAATGCTCCCTCCCCACTCCAGGCAGCATCCCTCCTTCACCTCCTTCACTTCAGATCCCCCAAGCTAACAGGACGACACATCACAGCTCTGAATCTCAGCTCTGCCGCTTGGCTTGACCTTGGGCAGCTTGGGCACTTGTCTCATTTGGACAGTGGCGAGGACATGTGCCTCTCTGCTGCTGTGACAAGCGGGTTGAATGATCATGTGTGAGGCCCTCGGCACAGTGCCAGCCTCCAGGCAACACCCAAGGAGGGAATGCTCGTACCATCCACCTTGCCAGGTGCTGTCCACACTTCTCGGATGAAGCACTTGGAAAGCTAGTTGCCAAACATGAATCTTTCACCTTAATGTTCCTGGGAGATGAGAATTATATATTCCTGCTTCAAATCATCTATTATGCTGAGTACAAGAAGCAGGTCCTACCATTTTAGCTAATAAAATTCTAATATCAGAGTACCGTTGAGAAACAGAAACTAGAAGAGTATTTGTATTTTTCTATGTTCATAATCTCATGGACTCTTCTCTTTGAAGAACCCCAGACAATGGCTGGCGTTATTATCTCCAGTTGACAAATGGAGAAACCGAGGCTCAGAAACAGGGGAGGACTGACTGGAGGGGACACGTAAATAGTAACAGAGCTGACTGGGGCAGATGCAGGTTTTTAGGGAGCTGAGCTTAAACAGTGGGGAATGATAAAGAATTCAGCTGAGCACAGGGGCACATGCCTGTAATCCTAGAACTTACTTGGGAGGCTGAGACAGGAGGATCGCTGAGGCCAGCCTCAGCTACTCAGCTGTTTAAAAAAGAAAAAAAAAAAAAGAGGAGGGGTGTAGCTCAGAGGTAGAATGCCCTTGGGCTCAATTCCCAGTGCCAAAAAGAGAATAAGAACTTAATGTTATAAATGAAACATTAGGTTTAGCACTTTGGAAGGACCCTGTGCAAGTGATGACTAATGTTCTGTGTCAACTTGAATGGGCCACGGGATGCCCAGATAATTGACTGACATTATTTCTGGGTGCTTTTGTGAAGAATTTTACAGAAGAGATCAGTGTCTGAATGGGGGGACTCAGTAAAATGCCCTGCCCACTGTGGAGGGGCACCATCCACACCACTGCATGCCGGAGCAGGACAGGTAAAGGGAGGCTGGATTCGCCCTCCCTCTTCCCAACTGCATGACCTGAGACATCAATTTTCTCCTGCCCTTGCAGCTCTAGAATCCCATGTCTTCGGGGTCAGACTGGAATCTAGACCAAATGCTCTCTGGAATCTAGACCAAATGCTCTCTGGCTCTTGGGCTTTCATACTCTACCATGGATTTTCCTGGGTCTCCAACTTGCAGATGGCAGTTAAGGGGACATAAACTCCACAACTGCATGAGCCAAATCCTTCCACTAACTCCCTCTCCCCCTCTGTGGATCTCCTATTGGTTCTGTTTCTCTGGTGATCCCTGACTAATATAACCTTGAAGCTGCTTTAAATTTTATTCACTGCAAGACAGTCTCTCCTCTGGCTGAGGTTAGAATTAATTTATAGCGTCCGCTGCAATATTTACAGAGTGTGTAAGGTCCTGTGTTAAAGTGCTCTACAGGATGTAGTTCTGGAAACAGCCTCCCATCCTCCCAAACAGTGTTTATGATGGATAGTCTATATGTCAACCTGGCTACATTACAGTATGCAGACATTTAATCAAACACTAATCTAGGTATTGCTATAAAGGTACAAATCAGTTGACTATAAAGTGCATTACACTCAATAATATGGGTGGGTCTTATTCAATCTATCAAAGGTTCTATAAGCAAAAACCCAGGCTTCCTAGAAAAGAAGGAATTCTGCCTCAAAACTCCAGCACCAACTCCTACATGAGTTTCTAGCCTGCTATCCTACCCGACAAGACTTCAGATTTCCACCTCTACAATTGCATGAGCCAATTCCTTAAAATAAATCTATTAGCACATTAACAAAAATCTTATAAGTATTTATAAGTTGCACGTAAATTTTATATAAACAAATGTGCATACGTATACACATGCACACACACACAATAGTTCCTGCTCATTTGTGTTTTCTCTTTCCATTGTTTCAGTTACTTACAGTCAACTATGGTCTAAAAACATCAACAGAAAACTCCAAGAATTAATAAGTGGGATGGCATTACACTGAAAAGTTTCTGTACATCAAAGGAAACCATCAAGAATCTAAAGAGAAAGCCTATGGAATAGGAGAAGATCTTTGCCAGCTATCCCTCTGAGAGAGGACTAGTATCTAGAATATAAAGAACTTTAAAGACTTTACACTAAAAATACAAATAACCCAATCAATAAATGGGCAACGGAATTGAATAGACACTTCACAAAAGAATAACTAGAAATGGCCGATATATGAAAAAAGTTCAACATCATTAGCCATCAGGGAGATGCAAATCGAAACTACACTGAGATTCCATCTAACCCCAATCAGAATGGCAACCATCAAGAGGTCAAAAAACAATAAATGTTGGTGAGGATGTGGGTAGATAGCAACTTTTCTACACTATTAGTGGGGTTGAAATTAGTTCAGCCTCTGTGGAGATTCCTCAGAAAACTGGGAACGGATTCACCATATGATCCAGCTATACCACTCTTGGGTATCTTTCTAAAGGGGCCAAAACCAGAGAACTACAGTAATATATGCATATCCATGTTTATAACAGCACAATTCACAATAGCTAAATTATGAACCTAACCTAGGTGTCCATCAACACACAAATGGATTATAAAATTATGAGAAATACACACAATGGAATTCTACTCAGTAATAAAGAAGAGCAAAATTATGTCATTTGCAAGAAAACAGAAGGACCTGGATAACATTAAGTGAGATGAGCCAATCACAGAAAGTGAAGGGTCATATATTTTCTCTAATATGTGCAAGGTAGGGACCAATAGGGATACCAGAGGGACTCCAGATGATGGAGGAGAAACCTCAGTGGAGCCAAGGAGGTGTTCAGGAGAACAGGAGGGAGAAGACTGAGGTTCATTAATGGAAATACTACCATCAACTATGTGTACATATGTGAATTTACCACCAATGTCAATTTCAGTACTCTGTATTGGGAAAAGGGGGGGTTGGGGGGTACCAAGTGCTATGTGCATGTATGCCACTGTCAACATGATGTTGTGATATGATATTATAATGCACTAATAAATGCATATTAAAAAAAGAAAACTCCAAAAATAAAAAATTCATAGTTTCTGATTTGGTGCCATTCTGAGTTGGTATGATGAAATCTCATACCATCTTGCTCCAGATCCTGCTCCATCCCACCAAGGAAATGAATTACCCCTTTGCCCAGTGTGTCTACTCTGTGTACACTACTACCTGAGACAATGTCAGGCATCTGGTGTGACCATCAAGGAAAATAAGAGTTAGTTGAACATGAGTACTGTGATACTTGGACAGTTGGTGTGCAAGAATAGTAATTCTGGTAATTTGAATATGTCAAAGAGAAGTTGCAAAGTGCTTCCTTTAAGTATCATCTCACATCATCACAAAAAGAAGGGTGAGTACAAGATTTGTGTGTGTGTGTGTGTGTATGTGTGTATGTGTGTGTGTGTGTGTGTGTGTGTTATTGAGGATAGAACACAAGGGACCTTCTACCTCCAGGCTACATCCCCAGATCTATTTTTTTAAATTTGGAAACAGGCTCTCACTAAGTTGCTGAGAGCCTCACTGAGTTGCTTCGAACGGTGATCCTCCTGTCTCAGCCTCTCAAATACTGGGATTACAAATGTGTGTCATCACACCCAGCTCAGTACAAGATATATATCTTGAGAGAGAGAGAGAGAGAGAGAGAGAGAGAGAGAGAGAGAGAGAGAGAGAGAGAGGGCTATTCATACAAGTTTTAGTATAGTATATTGCTACGTGTCCTATTATTGTTGTTGTTAATCTCTTACTCTGCTAGTTTTTAAGTTAAATCTTACCATAGGCATGTATGTATAGGAAAAAACAGAGCAGACACAGGCTTTGGTACTATTTGCAGTTTCAGGCATCCACTAGGGGCTTTGGAACACCTTTGGGGACACCATTGCATTTATTTCCTTCTGGTTCCCTTACCTTGGAGAATCCTGACTGACACAGTGGCCCTGCCCCTCTGTGGGCTGCTCTTATCTGGGCTTTATTGTCTTACATTGTTTGTAAAGACTTTGAGAAAACACTCAAAAATTCATTAGGTTTCACATCAAAAACTAGATTTTCTGATCTGGGAGTTGTGGCACCTGTCTGTAATCTCACCTCTTGGGAGGCTGAAGCAGGAGGATTACAGGTTTGAGGCCAGCCTGGGACATTTAGTAAGACCCTGTCTCAAAATAACAACTTAAAAAAAATAAAAGGATATAGCTAAGGGTGTAACTCTGCAGTAGAATGCCCCAGGGTTCAATCCCTACTACCAAAATAATAATAAATAAACAACCATTAGATTGTCCAGTTTCCTTTGAAGACATTGGGACATCTAGAACCACCCTGGGGTAGAGGCAACGCTGCTCTCTTGACGGGGAGCTGATGCTCACTTGTCCAACCTCACTGGTACCCAACAGCCTCCTTCATTAAGGCTACTCAGTAGAACCCTGTCATGCGTCAGCTTTTGGGGAATCCAAGAATGCATTTGAACTCATCCTCCAAGCCAAGAGACTCCAAAGTGAGCCGCTTGAAGCTCTTGGCCTGTGGGCTGGACTTGGACTCCAGGAGGGCCGGCCCCTTCTCCTCCATCTCTGTGCTCCTCGCACACCAGCAGGGGCTCAGTGAGGGCCTGGCTGACTTGTGGATCCCTGCTGTCTGGCCCCTCACGAATCATTAGTGGAGCCAAACAGGACCCACTCAGGGAAAAGACAAACTCTCCCTTTTTCTAATCATCAGCAGCGGTTCCTGCAACACACACGCATTGAAAAAGTCTCCGCTAAGAGGGCAATTAGGGATTATGTGGAGCTTTTACTTTTAAATCCTTCCCAGCTAACCTGCATGCAGATGGTGCTAAAAATCTGTCATTAGCGGGAGATGCTTTTAACGTCGATATTCTGGGAGAGCGGCAAAACTGCGATGAGTTATCTATATGATTATGAAACCACCTGAAAACGATAGAAACTGGGCTGAAGTGTGGCGGAGAGACAGATTTTCATATTATGATGGCGCTGCATCATGGACAATGGGCTTCAGGCAGGTTTAACACAGGGAACTGTATACTTTCCTTATGCCCTTTCTGCCTTGGCAGACATACCACAGAGCAACGGAAACTGGAATTGACTGTCATGGTCGTTGCTAGATGATCCTTATGCAAACTAGATAAAGGCACCCTCTCTGAGCAGAAGAGTTGGTACAAGGTACCAGTCTACCAGGAAGAACAGCCCCACGGACACGTGGTTTGGCCGGTACTACTGTGTCAAGGGGAGCATGTCAGCTTTCCATCACTGAGACTGAAGCACCTGATACACACAACTTAGAGGGGGAAATGTTATTCTGGCTGAAGTTTCAGAGATCTCAGTCCATGGTCAGCTGACTGTTGCACTGGTCCTGAAGGGAGACAAAGCATCACTGTGGAAGAGGGAGACTGAGGAAAGCTGCTCAGCTCCTGGTAGCTGAGAAGGAGAGGGAGAAAGGGAGGAGAGAGACCAGGGACAGATATAGTCCCTAAGGCCATGCCCTAGTCATCTACTTCCTCCACCTATTGCCCCATTTGCCTGTGGTTACCACCCAGTAGTCCATTCAAATTATTATTCCACCCAATGGATTAACCTACTGATAAGGTTAAGCCCTCATAACCCAATCTTTTCATGCTAAACACTGATGCATTGCCTAACACATGAGCTTTTGGTAGGGACATTGTAGATCCAAACCAAAACAGGAAGAGAAAGAAGCTCTGCCTCTGGTCAGATGGAGCCCCTGGCCGAGGCTCACAGCTTGGTGAAAGGATCATGGGCTGGATTTCAGTGTCAACCCACCTTTCTATCCGGATGATTCTATACAATGCCCAAATGACCCAAGTGGAGTAAACAGTGCTATGGGGGAGGGGAGGTGTAAAATATTATTATTTCTTATCTACAGGTAAGATGCAGATGAAGGGCAAATTCTTTAGATAAGAAGTTACTACAAAACATATTGTATGACAGACCCAGGCATTAAAATCATTTAATCATCTGTTCCTTCAGCGAACAATAATTGAGCAGCTAGAGCAGCTAATAAGTGCTAGTTAGCAAGGATTCACAGGCAACTCAGGCACAATCCCTCAAGATGCCAAGGAAAAGGATGAGTCAACAGGAGCTCCGCAGGTGCAATGACTTCAGGAAGCCATTGGGAAGTTGCTGGAAATGGAAAGGCCGCTGAAGGTTATGTACCTAATATGCTTATACTTTCTGAATTTTGTACTTAAGGGGATTTCTAAGACTTTCCCTGTGCACGTGCTGCTTAGAGGATGTGAGACTCAAAAACTGGAATTAAAACCAATGTGTCACTTTTTGTAGTCACCTATTTCCTTAGAAAGCCCACGGGGAAAATGGCAAACATAAAAGAGGTAACTATTGAAGTTCAGGGTTAGATGGTGACAAATGTGTTCTAACATCTTGTACAACTGGCTCTGTTAGTAAAGAAAAGGGATTAATTTCTTCTTCTTGTGGCATAGCAAGTCATATTTGAGTTATATTCATGAATGCCAAGGGCGAAAATATTTTGAAAGTATCTTTTAAAGGTTTGATCCTCTATTTTTAGTTTACTGGATAATTTCAAGAACCAGAAACTGGCTCCTTAAGTCCTCTAAAATTCTCTAGATTCTGAGCGGCATCTATTCCATGTAAAGGTCCCATCCTTTACTTTTAAAATGTAATTCAATTGGGAATAATCCAGGATAATTTGGGATGATTAAATCTCATCAGGAACAAAGGGATAGTGGTAGTAATAGATAATTGCTCAGGCACTTACTACTTGGCAAGGCGTTCTTCTGGGTTTACCATATTCACTCACTCTTCATAGCTTCTCCTTTTTCTTGGTCAGGAAAATCAGCTACAGAGAGTTTAAGTAATTTGCCCAGGAACACTGACATCATGAGCAATGAAGCTAGGATTTGAACCAGGGCCGCCCTGGATTCAGAATCTGGACTAGCAAACACAATACCTTGCTGCCTCTGCAATGATCACCGTTTTTCTATTACACTTAACTATACTGAATTACGATCACTGGCTGAGGTCGCCAACTCTTCAAGGCATCACATGCTCCTGGACAGCAAAGACTTTCCAAATGCTAGTGCTGAGCCTGCTGCTGATGAAGTATCCAATCAGTATTTGCTAAAATGAATGAATTATGTTTATAGTTCTGTCATAAATTACGAGCATAGCCCCCCCACCCAAAGAACTGAACCCACATACAATAGGAATGAGGCAAAATTGAGTGAAATGCAGAAACCGAAAGAAAAATCCTAAGTGGACAAAGATCTTGTGAAATTGCCCAAGCCGTTTAAGATGGCTCATTCTTGCGTTTATACCTGTCCATCCACACAGGAGACCACCAACAACCGAGAAAGAGAGAAAATCTCTCATATGGAGATGCCTGAAGCTGCACTGGAGAGGGGCAGGAAGAGAAGTGACAACATATTCTGAGGACCACACGATGCAATCCCAGCTAAAGAAGCAAAGAGAATGAATGGTGGCCTTTACGAAGCACGACCTGTACGTGAACGTGGCTGGTGACAGAGAGCCGCTTGCAAGAATCAGCATACCCATCACATTCTTTTTCCAGGAGAGATCCCTACAGGGGAAGCAAAATCATAATCAGAAGGTTGGTGGTGACCATGGAATCCTAGCTGTTCTTTGATAACCCCTCCAGCTCCATAAAAACTGGCTCCTGTCAATCTCTTCATCCTACCATCCGCTACCAATCCTATTCTCCAGCCTCCCTGGCCCCTTTCTGTGATTCAATCATGCCTAAGAACTGAATACCAACTGCTTCTTCACTCTGAAATGCTAGTGTTCCAGATCTTTTCCTCGGGGGGGGGGGGGTGCAGATGCTGCTGAGGATTGAACCCAGGACCTCATGCATGCTAAGTACATACTCCACCACTAAGCTACACCCCAGCCTCTCTCACTAGCCCTTTCTCCTCAGCCTTCAAATTCCACCTCCAGAAGTGGCCTCTCTAACCTCAGGTCTCACTGCCCTGTTTGCTTTTGGGGTCATTTTTTGGTTTGTTTTGTGGTAGTTCTAGGGATTGAACTCTGGGCTTTGTGCATGCTAAGCATGCCCTGCACTCTGACCCTTATTACTCTGTTCTGTGTTCTATTTAATAATTTATTTTCACCATCTAAAATTACCTTGATCTTTGATTTGCTTACTTATTATTTTACCTGTTAGGTTTCAAGCAGAAATAGACGATGATGAAAAAATCAGGCAGGTTGACGATAATAAAGGGGCTGTTTACAAAAGTGGGGTTGAGGGGGTTGAGTGTGGAGAAACCACAGGGAGGGGACAGCGCCCAGGGCCTGGGAGCTGTGAGGGTCATTGGTACCCCAGACCTGGAGGAGGGGCGGGAAGGAGCAGATGCTGGCACCAGGAGAAGGAAAATAGGGTTTCAAGGACCACCTGGCAGGAGCTATGATCTTCAAAAACCTGATTCAGTCAATTTTGAGAGGCCCCCAAAGAGAAAGCCAGAGAGTCAGTGGGCCAAGTTGCATCCTTCCTTGGCCTCTGACCTCCAGCAAGAGCTGGCTATTTGCCAGGGCCAGCACATGGCAGAGGGTAAGGAACACGTTGAGGGAGGCCTGGGGTTGGCAAATGTTTTTTCTATAAAGTGCCAGAGAGTCAGCGTGTCAGGCCCCATGAGCCAGACAGAGGGTCTTTTTTTTTTTTTTTTTTTTTTTTTTTTTTTTTTTTTTTTTTTTTTTTTTTTTTTTTTTTTTTTTTTTTTTTTTTTTTTTTTTTTTTGTCAGTTACTTACTTTCTGCTGTTTTAGAGCTGAAAGCAATCATAAAAGGCAGGTAACAAATGTGCATGGCTGGGTCCCAGTAAGGACTTTTTTTTGTTTGTTTTTGGATGTTCATTATCAACACAAATTTGAGCTTCATTTAAATTTTTGGATATCATGAAATGCCCTTCCTTTGATATTTTTTTTCCTCATCCACTTAAAACTACAAGGTTCATTCTTAACTCATGGCCGTATTAAAACAGGCACTAAGGACCGATTTGTCCCATGGGTGGTACTTTGCTAGACCCAGATGGAGACCAACCCGGTTGCCTCTTAACACATAGATGAGGAGCTGGAAGTGTAGTTGCTGGATCTGGAGTCACAACAGACACTGTCCAGCACCTCTACCTTCTCACACTCAAACATACACCCACCAGGCAAGTGGCGACCTTGCTCTATTCCTGGCACATCGTTGGGGGCCTGGAATATACTAAGTGCTCAGTAAGAATGTGTCGAATGACTCATCGTATGAGATTCCTGTTGATCATTCTGTTATATGGTCAAAATTAGCATTCGCGTAACTATCAAGAGCCCTTGAAGTCTCACTACATTACATTTCCTGAAAATGTTTCTGGGACATCGTCACGTAGCATTTCAGCTTTTACTACATAATGGAACAACTCACGCAGTGGGTGTGAAGGGCTCTGAGGACATGGGGGGGGCATCTCAATATATTGCCCACTGGGTCCCCAAGGTACTTCATGCAAAGTCTGATTTCAGTAAGAAATGATGCAAAGGTAGAGAAAGAATATTTTCCTTTGCCTTTAGTTGAAGGTAGCTCTGGGACTAAGCCTGGGGGACTCCGTACGCTTGACTATCAATTGATTCAACTTCTAATCAAAATGGATAAATGCACCCAACTCAGGCTGCAGCTAGACAAGAACAACGAACACAGATGGGGAGTCCCTGGGCAAGTACAGGCTTTTCTACTTGTAACCCAGGAGCAGCCCTGGTCCCGGGCACAAGGAAACTTCCTAGGCCTGGGTGAAGGACATTGCTATTTAAGGGCACCTTTAAGCCACCTCATGATAATCCTAAATTTGTAGCAAGATCAACAGTTTCTATAGGAACTCACTATTAAGCAAGATTATGTCTTCTGAATGAAAAAAAGGGGGACAAAGACGTGCCTTAATTTACACCATATTAAACACTCAGGGGGCTTTAATAGCAATAATGTAATAACAGTGAATGGTTTTATAGTGCATGAGGAACATGCACTGTATATTTATAGACATAAATATAATATTTAAATACTTATATATTTATTTAAATATTATATTTATGTCTATATATTTAAATATTTATATATTTATTTATATATATTTAAATATTTATATATTTATTTAAATATTATATTTATGTCTATAGATAGATGCATTCATTCCATCCTTCCATCAAAATTATGAGGTAGTCACTATTATTCCCATTTCACAAACTGGGAAACAGAGGCACAAATCATTAAGCAACCTTTCAGATAAGTCAGTGGTAAGAAACCATCTCAGCTCAGGGAGTATGGCTCTTAGCAACTTCACTAACTCTATTTCTATACTAAATAATCAACCCAAAAAAACTTTTGCTCAGGAGATGCTTGTAGTACACAGAAATGGCACCATTCACGAACTCAAAGCATTTTATGGTGAGATCCAACACAACAGGTAAACTGAGAACTAGTCTAAGAGATTAGACACCCAACACTGTTCCCCATCACGACATTACCTTTGCAGCCAAATGCAATTCACCATAGTTTATTCTCTGTCTGATCTGCGTCCTGGAAGAATGTGAGGTCCCTCTGGGAACACAAGCAGACTATGACAGGTGCCCAATTATAAGAGTAACACATGGGAAACTACAAAATGTAAGACCAGAAAAGATCAACAAATGCCAAGTACTGTGATACCCTCCTTAATATAAAGTCAGTTTCAAAGAACTTTTCATCAGTAAAAAGTTTAAAAATATCACATTGCACCCCATAAATATGCATAGTTATTATTTTAACAAAAAATGAATTAGAAAAAACTTTTTTTGATACTAAGGATTGAACCCAGGGGCATTCTAACTCTGAGCTACCCTCTAGCCCCTTTTATTTATTTTTTTTTTAATTTTGAAACAGGGACTCACTAAGTTGTCAAGGGCCTTACTATGTTGCTAAGGCTGGCCTTGAGTCTGCAATCCTCCTGTCTCAGCCTTCCGAGTACTGGGAGCATAGAAAATATTGCTTAGTATTTTTCTTGTAGACTTTGCCTTCAACGCTTCACCTTTCTTTTGTCATCTTCCTAAGCAAAAATAGTTTTCTCACTAGGAAGAATTTTGGTACCAGTTATTAAAACAATGATTTTGTTCATCCTCTATGAATAAATTAATGTAATACTCATATACATATGTAAACATTTTCAGTATTTTAAAGCAGGATACATAGCTATTTTAATAATAAAGATTTCCATTAATTTAGTTTAACATAAATAATTGGGCGACAGTCATTTTTGTGCCTAAAATTTTATTTCTTTTTTACATAACAAAGCTCAGCTTATTTATAGGAAAATAAATTGTTGACATTCCATGTTAACAGGAGTTTATTATTTATACCTATTCTGCAAAATTCACCCATATAATTATCTCTTGTTTCAGAGAGAAACTCACTGCTCCTGAGATCAGGCCTGAATTCTAGAGCGAGCTTCCTCCTCTGTGGATTTCATGAAACAGCAGTCCCTCTTCCCTGGCTCTCCTTGGGGCTCTGATGAGTGGCCCCTTCAGAGTCCTGAGTTTATGCTTAACTCCTCCGCATCATCCTCTGAGTCAGAAGAATGATTGTTTATGTGTTTTTTTCTTTCTTTCTTTCTTTTTTTTTTTTTTTGGTATGGAGACTGAACCCAGAGGCACTGTATCTCTGAGCTACACCACCAGCTCTTTTTATTTGTGTTGTTGTTCTTAAACAGGGTCTTGCTAAGTTGCTGAGGGCTGCACTATGTTGCTGAGGCTGGTCTCCAACCTGTGATCCTCCTGCCTCAGCCTCCCAAGTACTGGAATTAGAGGCGTGTGCCACCGTGTCTGACTCTCATGTGCTTTTAAAAAGTTCAACACAGCTTTAAACACACCATGGTGCATCCCTAGGGTGGAAGATGTCTTCCCACCCAACAGATCGTGTCGTCTTCCCTTCTCCCTCCTATATAGTCTCCATCCTCACCAAGCTTCGTTCCCATCTCCTTGTTCTGTCTCTATTCACTTGTCTGAATACAGCAACAAGCAGCTGAAGGTCTCAAGTGCTGAGGTTACAGAAATTATGACAATTCTGACTCCCAAGGCAGACACAAATGGGCAAACAGAGATACCATACGCAGTAAATAATTTTGACCCAAATAATAATGCACTTTAGGGATTCGCTTGTTGAGTCTTGTTTTGTTTTGGCCACGTAGTCACAACACATGAATAATCTGCAGCTAATTACGATAGTGACCTTGTTTTCAGAAGCACATCGCACCTCGTGCAAATAAATAAAGAAGAGGAGAATCCAAAGAGTTTCAAGTTTCCCCTGCCAGGCCAGGAGCGCCAGGAGGAAACTCAACATGAAGGCGATGCTCATGGCCACAGAGGTAGGCCCCAGAGCAAAGAAGAGTGACACGTTTATAAAATAACTTCCAGCAGCCCCAGACATAATTTAACAATAGGTTCTAACCATAAATCCAAAATGGGGTTTGACCATGAAGTCACTCCAGTATGCTTATGTGAGATGTAAAATGGCCTATTTCCAATTCCCACGGGGAGCCAAGGATATTTTATCACAGAGACTCAAACTAAACATGACAGCTGACGTCAAATCTGCAACTTCTTAAGAGTTCTGAGACTTGGCATAGGGAATTGTGCTTTTTAGCATGGGAAACACAGTTCAATGAACAAGAAAGACCAATTTGTTAACAGGCCCGAGTCTTGATTATCAATTAAAGTGACTCTAAAAACATCTAAATAAGACGCCAAACATATCTATGCAGATGGCCTCATTCAGTCCCCAAGTCTCCAGAGAAAAAGCTCTAGCCCATGCAGGGAAATCTCATCTCCTACAAAGTGACGGAGACATGACATTGAATGTGATTGATGCTTCAAAGAAAACAACACTGATATCTGTATGAGAAGTAATTTAGAAAAAATTGAGTCAGGATGGTAGTGGACTATATCAAGGGAGCTGTAATAGGATATTGAAATAAATATACAAATTCTACAGTCTTTTTTTTTCTCAGGACTGGAGATTGAACTCAGGAGCATTTTGTCTCTGAGCTATAACCCCAGTCTTTTTTTTTTTTTTTTTTTTTTTTAAAGTGGAGTCTAGCTACGTTGCTGAGAGTCTTACTACTTTGTCAAAGCTGGCCATGAATCTGCCATCCTCCTTAGTCTCCCAAGTACTAGAATTACAAACATGTGCCACACCATGCCCAGCTCTTTACAGTCTTAATTGGAAAAAAAAAATCCACAGGATTCCTGACTTGTATAAGTAAAATATATGTATTATTTTGGAAAATACGGCTATTTCCAAGCAAGATTTCCATTGACTTCCATGAAGCTTCTAAAAGCATAGCTTCTAAAGACTGGAATAAATCTACATGTTTCCATACAGGATTCCAATGCACTAATGGAAAGATCCCAAAGCCTTTAAAATCCTCTGATTGTATCATGAACACAATGTCTAGTACAATTTTCTTTTTTAGGGGCCACTTATGGAGGATGCTAGGAAGCTTCCTTTTTCATCATTCATAAGATTTCATCTGTTTTAAGTTAAAATCTTTCATTTTTAGATCGTACCAAACACTGTTCCAAAATGGTGTAAGTTATGCTTTGAAATACAAAACTTTGCTGGCAAAATTAAAATAGGATTTCTAAATATGTGAACAATTAAAACGCATTTCCAGTAAACGCCTTGTTTATGCACAAACATGGACTACTTTTTACGGTACTGAACATTTTCCTCGGAGCTCTGTCTCTGTGAAGTTGGCCCTGTGGGATGTGAATTTGGCAGGGCTGTTTACAGATTTCTCCCAAGTGCCTACAACAGCTTCCCGTGTTTGATCAGCAGTACTCTCCTCCATTAGCAGGTGTCAGAGTTGGAAGCCGGGACGGGCGTGATTGCTGAGTTTTGGTTGTTAGAAGTGGGGCTACCTCCAAGGAACCATACAGCTCTCTAAGCTGGGAACATTAACTCCTTTGTTCTGTTTTTCGAAATCTTTAGGTTTGGCTTTCTCTCTCATTTAGCCATGTGGGGTTGGCTGAGATAAGGTCAACCACAGAGAATTTTTCTAAAACTTTGGCAGGGTTTTCTAATAAATAAATAAATAAATAAATAAATAAATAAATAAATAAATAAATAAATAAATAAATATCCAAGAAAATAAACCTTCCAAATCAATGAAGAAAGAATCATTTTTTTCAACTAATCTGTTGCTTGAAATTTTGCCATTTGGGGTAAAGGCTCACCTTATAACATACATCCAAACAAGTTTTACATTGAAGAATTAATGTGTACATGATAGATAACCAAATTTTGGAGAAAGATTTTCTAAGAAAAGATGCAAGAGAAGAGGTTGGAAAGAAGAATGTTAATTTTTTTTTTTTTAAGAATGCAAAAATAAGAGTTCTTTTGCTATTAAAACATAACACAATATCTTTTTTTTTTTGCAGTACTGGGGATTGAACTCAGGGGCATTCTACCTCTGAGCTATACACCCAGCCCTATTTTTTTTTATTCTTTATTTTGAAACAGGGTCTCACTAAGTTGCGGAGTGCTTCATTAGGCAGTTGAGGCTGACCGCTAACCTGGATCCTCCGGTCTCAGCCTCCCAAATGCTAGGATTACAAGTGTGCGCCACCACACCCGGCTTCACAATATCTTTTTTACTTATACAAATTTTATACTCTTACATCTAAAAATTTAGAAAGCACAAAAAGTTAAAAATGAAAGTTTAAATCACTAACGTCCAAAGATAGTCACATCAATGTCTTACTATATTCTACTTATTTATCTATATTAAATTGCACAGAAATCCATATATACGCACATTCACATTGACATACTATAATATAAAATGTGACTATATATAAATGTGACATACTAACATATATAGTAGACATATACACACACACACACACACACATATATATATACTAAATAAATATGACATATAGCAATGTGGCATATTGACATCTACAAACAATAGAGTGACATACTGCGTGTGTTTGTGTGTGTGTGTGTGTGTGTGTGTGTGTGTGTGTGTGTGTGTATGTCAATATGAATGTACCTTGATATGGTTTGGGAAGGAATACAACCCCAAACTTCAGGCACGGGGTACATAACCCAGACCCAAACCAATGAAAGTGTGTTAGTTCCTTTGGCCACAGTGAATCACACGGGCACGCTCCAGTCAGAGCCAGAAGGGATACTCTCTCTCCTCCTAACAGGCTTGTTGCCATGTCTGGCAGCCATCTGTGACCAGAAAGGAAAATGCTGTGTGAGAACACAGCAAATACACAGAGAACAGAGCCACGAGAAGGGAAACTGAAGCCTGATCTGAGCCCTCACGTCAACTGAGCCTAAAGTTGACCCAACTCAGAACTCTGAGCTATGTGAGCCAACATTTTTTTCTTTTTCTTTTCTTTTCTTTCCTTTCTTTCTTCCTTTATCCCTTTTCTTGAGTTGCTTATGTTGAGTATTCTATCATCTACAACTCCAAGAGTTCTATCAGATTTGCTTCTCGTTGAGGTTTTGAAAGAATCTCCATGAAGTTAGATTTCCAATAATCCACATCTCTTTTTGATCATTAGTTTCAATTTTCTCGGCTTAAGCCTATCAGAGCCTCTTTTCCCCACTGGCAGAGTCACACATTCATGTCTGAATATTAGAATAGGATTTGCCTAAAGAAAAATCCTGAAAAAGATAAATGTATGATTGACGGACTGTAAAGCCACAGCCATACCTACAAATTACTGCCAACGTTTGGGACATATCCTATTGTAGTTTAGGATTTTGCCTATTTTCCTCAGAGTGTATGACTGGTTAGACATAGTGCCCCTGGGTTCAGTCGAGAGAGAGGGGGGTGGCGGGACGGAAGGACAGCCTTAGCAACTTAGGGAGACTCAGCAACCTAGAAAGACCATTTCAAAACAAACAAAAAAGGAGCTGGGATGTAGCTCAGCAGTAGAATGTCCTGGGTTCAATCTCCAGTATAATGCCTCAAGGGAAACTGGTATTTTCCAGATCCACTCCGTATTCCCACTCTGGAAATCTCCTACACTCACAACTAGTTCCAAAGGATGGCAACGATCTTCCAGCAAGAAAGGAATTAAAGAAAATAGCACTAAGAAAACTATGATCTCTCACCGCTTCTGTAACCAGCGAGATCCTGATCATTGTCTTGAAGGATGAGTAATTACACACTACAGGGGCTACATCAATCAATCAGAAACACGAATGTATTGACGTCCTATTATGAGCCTAGCATTATGAAATGCTCTCTGGATTATAATGCGTATTGACACCATATTAAAATGTCAAAGCTATCTGCATATCATCTCAGAAATGTGTGGGAAACACCATATACGCCTCTCTGCTGTATCCATCAACCACACAATCACGTTTGACACTACCCATGGGTGTTAATTTACAAAGGTACTGGTCAGATTCCTGGAGAAGAAAAAAAAATCAACTAAATCACACGGTTTCATAATTGTGCCACGGTTTCATAATTGTGCCACATAATTGTGTCGCTTGTGTGTTAAGGTAGTTTTCAAATGCGGAAAAGAAGAAAAGCCAAGCTACTAATTGACAAGACAAGCGCAGACCATAAGGACCATTATGAGTTGTGTTTGTTTTGTTTTTGCAGATGTAGACACAAACTACACTCTAATTTATCTTGCTTTTGGGGCATCCAAGAAATAGAGAAGAGGAAAACTGGAAGAGAAAATAGCACTATTCCCACTGAGAAATTTTCAACAGCTGCTGAGACTGTGGCCTGACACAAGAAGGGCAAGATTTTGGAAGACAAAAGGGGCAGAGAAAAGGCAGTGGCTTTTCCACAGAACTTTGGAGCCTATGAAAGGTGACCTCAGGCCTGGTGGCCCATGTTTATAATCCCAGCACTTGGGAGACTGAGAAAGGAGGAATGGAGTGGAAGAGGCTTGCAGCTCGCCTCAGCAACTTAGCAAGGTCCTGTTTCAAAAATAAAATAAGGTTGGGGTATAGCTCAGAGGTAGAATTACCCTGAGTTCAATCATCAGTGCCACAAAAAGGGAGGGAGGGAAAAAAGGAAGGAAGGAGGGAGGGAGGGAAGAAAGGAAGGGAGGGAGGGAATAGGAAGGGGTGGAAGGATTGAACATCAGGATTATTGGAAGTAAAAGGAAAATTAGTATAAATGGAAACAGTTGCTAAAAGCAGTTACTCTTCTAAGTGAAAGATTATCCCTGCAGTGGACATTTATTGACTGACTAGTTTGGCTACTAAGCATCCAGACGTAGTCTTCGGTATTAGTGGAATTATAGTCAGGTGCACCCCAACCCATCCAAGGGACAATCAGGTAATCCAAGATTCAATCACTAGACACTTGACCATAACTTCTAATCTTAAGAAAAGTAGCACAAGATCATAACTGATGAAGTATTTAGGTAGATTCTACTGCTGAATACCAAGAGCTATGTGCTCCAAATCTACTGTCAAGCATCGTCTCTCAGTCTACTGCCCACGCTAGCACCTGCTCCGTATACCTTCTCTAAACTCCACTTTTATTAAACTTGGACAGGACTGGGGTCTACTCAATACACCAAGAGCTCTTAAATGATCAAACATCCAACTACACCTCAGTGTCTGTATTTCACTAGCTCTTACTCTCAAATGCCTGTCGTTTTTTAAAGGTATTTGGTAGCTGCTTCAAAAATTTGAACAATTTACAGATCCAAATTAAGATTAGGAGCATCTACAGTTTATGCATCAATTACCTAGAGGTAGGTAGCTCCAAGTAAGTAGCATTTCTGAAATAAAAATATCTCCATAGCCATACATATCACCTTGACTTGTGATTTAAAACTTTATAGTCATCTAAGACCCCAAGCCCAGACCT
>PVLC010005568.1:37248-49012 GCA_004027655.1 Graphiurus murinus
GCGGTACTGGGGATTGAACTCAGGGGCATTCTACCTCCGAGCTATACCCCCAGCCCCATTTTTTATTCTTTATTTTGAAACCGAGTCTCACTAAGTTGCGGAGTGCCTCACTAGGTAGCTGAGGCTGGCCGCGAACCCGGATCCTCCGGTCTCAGCCTCCCGAATGCTGGGATTACAAGCGTGCGCCACCACGCCCGGTAGCCCAGACCTTTCAATCAACTTAATTCATTTCCTTTGAAGGAAGGGAAGGCAAAGGAACAAAACGGAAATAACTAATATAAGGAAAAGATCAGAATTACTTTTAACATTTGATTTGCAGGGGATATATATGTATATATATATGTATATGTATATATACATCCTTAATTTTTTAGTAATCTGTTATAAAAACTTCTACTTTGGTTTAATACTGTCCCATGAATATCCCCTTCATCTTTAATTTCTCAATTCTTCCTTTTCTGTTAATGACACTGCTATTTCTAAAAGTACAAGCTCTGCGAGATCATGGTCCTGAGTACTAGAAGGTGGGTTTTAACAATAAACTATAATTATTAATAAATAAATTATTTATTATAATAAATAAATAATAAATATATAGTGCGTGTGTGTTTGGGGGAGGGGATGAATCCAGGGCATTCTACCTCCAAACTACAACTCCAGGCCTTAAAAAAAAAAAAAAAAAAAAAAACAGGGTCTTGCTCAGTTACTAAGGATGGCCTTGAACCTGCAATCCTCCTGTCTTAGCCTCCCAAAATACTGGAATTACAAGCATGCGCCATCATGCCTGGCTAATCAGTACGTTTTGATGGGGGGAAAAAAGTACAACCAACTGAAAACATATCCATCAGTTCTATTAGAAATGATGACAGCTGAAATTTATGGTTTATCTACTCTCTGCTGGGCATAGAACTGATTGATTTACATAAGTTCTCATTAGTGGTAATTTTCCAATGTTATTGGTAAGAAAACTAAAAGCAAAAAAAGAAAAGAAAATAGAATAGAATTCAATAAAAAGGACCAAAGAACAACAACAAAAAAGATAACTAAAGGCAGTGACAGAAAACCTAAGATTTCAATGCCTATCTTCTTCCTAAAATGCTATGAAATTCAGAGCCCTCCTTGTTTCGGGGAAACCAGGCCACGCCACCCAAGTCCCAGTCTCCATCACATGGCAAGTTTCCCAGACTGTGTTCCTAGTAATCAACTAGTCATTACAGCTTCACAAACCCTTTCAAGTGATGTCATCACTTTCCAGAGAGTTGCAAAAGGGATCTTGAACATCCTCCAAAAAGATCTGACCAGTCATAGACCGATGACATTCAGTTTGATGAAGTAGATTATTTATGAAAAAACACATATAAATTAAATTTAATTCATTGCATCATACTATCAGGTCCTGTAAGAAGTCAAAAAGCTGGGCCTGGCCTGGAAACCCTAACTCTATAGAGAATAAACATCATCTAATATCTTCAAACCAGTTATCCAAAAATATTATTACTCTTCCAACAGAGAAGCTGAAAAGTTGTATGATGTGGATCTTATTGCCTTTATTTACTTATTTAATTTAGATTCCTGAGGATTAAACACAGGAACATTCTTCTTCTAAGCTATCTCCTCAGGCCTTTACTTTATATTTTGATATAAGGTCTTGCTAAGTTGCTGAGGCTGGCCTCAAACTTGTAGTCCTCCTGCCTTAGCCTTCCAAGTCCTGGGTTTACAGGTGGGCATTCACCATGCCCCACTCTTGTTGCCTCTTGAGTTCCTGGCCCACCCTGTGGCTGAAATGCAAAGGACAAAAGAAATGTCGAAAAGACAGCAGATAAAGGACCCATGGGACTTAACAATCCATGAATATACATACTCGGACTTTGCATCACCAAGATGTGACTATATTAACAATAGTGCCAATATGCCCTCTACATGCAAACGCAAAGCTTGCATAATGACACTGATAGCAGCCTGAGACAACCATGTTGGAAAGTTCAGATCTGATTTTTAAGTAAGGCTTTCTTAGGAATTATTTGGTGGCCTTCAGCTCGTTCTTTCACAACCAATATGAGTGGGAGGAGGCGTCAGAACTCTAGAACTTCAGGATTCATGCACCACCACACCCAGCTCAGAAACATTACTTATGATACTGGTCCAGCCAGCTGGTGATGGTTCTGCTCAGACATCCCTGGTTTAAAAGAAAGTCAGAGCAGGTAGGCAGGCACACTTCCCCACCAGTTGACTGATGAAACAAAATTGATCGAGGAAACTGCAAGCACTGGGTTTCACCAGAAGAACCTTTACCACCACTCTTAGGAAATAAGAACAAGCAATAGAAAGAGTTTATTTTTATTTATTTATTTGATGGTACTGGGATTGAAGCCAGGGGCATTCCACCTCTCAGCTATACTCCCAGTTTTTTTTGTTTGTTTTTTGTTTTAAAGAAGGTCTCACTAAGTTGCTAAAGCTAGCCTCAAACCTACAATCCTCCTAACTGAGCCTCCCAAGATTGCAGGTTTGTGCCACCACACCCAGATTAGATTGATTTTCTTTTTAATGAGTTAAAAAGGACATCTGAAGAAAGAGAAGGGATGCCAGATAAATTATTTCTCATCAACTAACTGTGACTACATCTCTTCCTGCCCAAATGAATGCCAGGTGTATAAGAAGGATAAAACTTTCAATTAAGCTGCTACATAAAGATTAAATGACCTTTAAAACAACGAATATACTTGGAAAGGCTATTAATCATCATTAGAGCACATGTCAGCCACCATCCAAAAGGACCAGGCTTCAGCCTGGACACACCGACAGAGGTGGGCGCCTTTCGCTTCCCAGTGCAGAGTGGCGGGGGTTAGCCAGGTGAAGCAGGGTGTGGGTTCCCATCCGGGCAGACTTGTTACCTCCCTTGCCTGTTTTCCCACTAGGTGGAAATGAGTTACTGGACACCGAGTTCATTAAGCTGTGAGCCCAATTACCATCACATGGCGTCAGCCGTATTGCAATTACAGTCCTTCCGAGAGGCCGCCAGCCGCCATTTTCAGTGGAGAAACACTGGTTTGGACAAGGTTTATAAATGATTTTCATTAACTATCATTTACCATTAGTGCAAATAAAAGCACTAAATGCTCACTTTGCTGTAGAGAATGACCTTTGGCCCGTATTCTTGAGCTAACCAATGAGGGCTAAATGTATTGTGACAGCTCCTAATCACATTTCCTGCAGCCCCGTGGTTTGATGGCTCTGAGTGTCCCAGCACTCACCCACAGCCCGCAAGGCCATTATACTCTGCTTCCTTTTAGAGATATGCATATTAGGATGCCAGGGAATCAAGAAATATAAGCCTGCCCTAATCACCCAGAGTAGATTTCAGTAGTTTAAAAAACGCATACGGTTATATCATTACCTACAAAGAACTGCTCGCAATGAGAACATATTTCCGTGCTTTATAATTCAGGTTTATGTGCCTAAAACACATTAATCCGATCAGCCAAATCTAGTACGATAGATAAAAACTCAGCCATCGTAACTCACCAGTCAGAAACAATCCTTTCCAAAATCCACACGTAATGTTCTGTGGCTCAGCTTCATCTCATAAAAAGTTAATACAGCTGTGTGATATTTAATACCGAGGCATTGGGGCCTGATTTTGTACTAATCCAGGATAACATATTTCACAGAAACATCAAGGGGAAACGCCGAGAAGTCAAGACTCCTAACATGAAAATGATTTACTCTGGAACTCCAACTCCTTGATTTGAACAAAAACAAGTAAATGGCTGCCCACTGTTCACCATAAAACCCTAAATTAGGAGCCTGACTCCACATCACCATCGGTAATGGCTTTCTTTTTCCTGAAAGGGATTAGATCATACACCTCCCCAACCAATGCTGGACCCCCAAACAAGGGATACTGGTTTCTAAGCACACTGTCTGAGACCAAGAGGGAAAAGAGGTAGAGGAAGTACAGAGTTATATGCAAAGGTGGTTCTTTAAAAACAAGCCAGAACCTAAAGGCAAGGCGGTGCAATGAAGTTCTGTACACTGGGCAACGGTTCGGAAGAAGTCAGTGTCGGTTTTTACCAACTGTCTTTGTGGCATAAAGACCCCCTTGTTCTCTACCCTTTGTTCCCTGCAAGCACTGTCTCTCGTACCGGGGGAAAGCAGCAAGCTCACTCTCTGTTCTCCAGGAAAGTGGAATGTTTTTGTGAAAAACTCAGGAAAAGGCAACGCTTTTTTAGTCTTCGTACAAACATTTAAGGAAAAGAGAAAAACACCACAGCACCCGATGATACTTTCATCTCTCGGAAGTTAAAAATAGATGGTTTACCTGGATGGGTCTCTTTCTTTTTTTTTTTTTTTTTTATACACTTTCATTGGTGCTTTATAGACTCAGATCATCATGTAGTTCAGAGTGACAGAGACATATATGCACTTGGTGAGCTTCCCTGCTCCCTCCCCACTGCCCCTTTCCCCAAGCAGGGTGTTGAGATTAGCACTGATATTCTCACCCATGTACAAAACATCAATGGAAGTGTTTCCTTCATTGATTCTCCTCCCTCCTCTAATGAGGTTTCTTCTCCATTATCTAAAGTCCCTTTTGTATTCTGATCACTCCCTAGCTTCTACATGAGAGAAAGCACATGACCCCTCAGGACGGGTCTCCTTTCTACACACTTTCGGCAAGATGTTATGTTTTATCAACACTAAAAGAACCTAGATGATTTTTAACTGAGCTACATGAACATTCTTTAAAGAAAAAAAAAAATCAAGTCCCATCATCATTGTTTTCTTTCCTTGGAACCTATGAGAACTTAGAAGTCAGGGAAAATGTTCTCACTGCGAACTGAACTTTCAAATTCAGAGATGAGACTGGGCATGATGGTGCATACCTGTAATCCCGGTGACTAGGGAGGCTGAGACAGCAGAATTGCAGGTTCAAGGCCAGCCTGGGCAACTTAGTAAGATGCTGTCTCAGTATAAAATATAGAAAGAAGACAAGGATATAGCTCGAGGGCGAAACACTACTGGGCTCAACCCCCAGTACTGCAAAAAAACAAAAACAGATGTCAAAAGTCACTTTCCTTTTTTTTTTTGTTTTTATTTTAGTGGTACTGGGGATTGAACCCAGGGGATACCCTTCCACTGAGCTACATCTCCAGCCCCATTTTATGTTTCACTTTGAAACAGGATCTCACTAAGTTGCTGAGGCTGGCCTGGAACTTGCAATCCTCCTATCTCAGCCTCCCAAGTAGTGAGATTACTGGCCTGTGCCACCACACCTGTCTTGAAAAGCCACTTTAAAAGGACATGAAGGAAGGACCCATTTGGGCAGCGGAGGCTTGCATGGCGGCGAGGACGTCAATGGTTTCTCCTGGGCTGAGTGAGCACTTGGTCAAACCGTTCCCTCGCACATTTATTGCTAGGTAGGGAAATGGAAGCACACAGGGGCAAGTGACTTGTCGCACATTACGCCCACGGCGTCACAGTTGGCAGTGTCCATCCGAGCGCAGTTTAGGGAATCTGGTCCTCGTGGCAGGTCCTGCTCTTTTGTGAAATTGATGTAATTGACTCTCTTATCCTCGTGCCACTGAATATTTAAATCATGTAACTCACTCATCTCGGCTGGTTAGAGCCTTGCTAAGCAACCAGCTGACTATAATTACTGTCAGTGCCTACGGGGAGAAAAGGGTTGGCTGGTGACACGCATCTACCCCTCTGGCAGAGAGGGTCCACTGTGTTCATCGTCTGGCTTTCTGGTTCTGTGCATGGGGATCAGGAGCTCATGAGTCCACAGATTCCCTGCGGGTTAGGTGCAGAATATTCTGGACATGCCATTGGTCAAGTTAGATTCTGTTCTTTTCATTAAATCCATGCAATTCTACAACTCATGGTCTCTGATGTCCTATGATTTCCCCAAACACTTTTTTTTTTTTTTAACGTGCATACCCATGTTGATTCTTATTTTTTATGTGCTTTTCTTGGTGCATTATGGTCTCGCATCATAACGTAAATCATGTTGACAGTGACATACATGCACACAGCACTTGGCGCCCCTCCCACCTCTCCCTTCCCAATGCAAAGGACAAAGATTGACATTGGGATTTTCACATATGCACACACACAGTCGATGTTAGTATTTCCAATAATGAACCTCAGTCTTCCCCCTCCCCTTCCCTTAGAACACCTCCCTGGCTCCACTGAGGTTTCTCCTCCATTATCTGGAGTCCCTCTGGAATCACATTTACTCCCTAGATTGCACATATTAAAGAAAAAATATGCCCTTTAACCCAAAACACCTTTAAAAAGGAAAAAAAAATACAGAAAATAAAATCCTAAGGACATGTAGTTATCCTATAAAGAGCTCCTTATACTACTTTTTTTGGGGGGTGTGGGGGTTGGTACTAGGGATTGAACAGCTCTACCTCTGAGCTACACCCTCAGCCCTATTTTTTATTCTCTATTTTGAAACAGGGTCTCACTAAGTAGCTGAGGCTGGCCATGAACCCGCAATCCTCCTGTCTCAGCCTCCCAAGTACTGGGATTATAAGTGTGTGCGACCATGCCTAGCTTAGGCTACCTTTAATACCACCTTACAAAGGGAGTCCCCTGAATCCAGTGCTTGAGGATATGCCCTATTCCTACCTTTTTTTTTTTTTTTTTTTTTTTTTGGCACGGTATTCGTGCTTGAACCCACCCCCAGCCCTATTTTTTATTCTTTATTTTGAAACAGGGTCTAAGTTGCAGAAGGCCTCGCTAAGTAGCTGAGGCTGGCCATGAACCTGTGATGCTCCTGTCTTCGATTCCCAAGTACCGGGATTACAAGAGTGCATCACCACGCCTGGCTCTTATTTGTACTTCTTCATGCTGTTCTGCACTTTGAATATGGATTACAGAGCCTATTATGCTTCCTTTATTTTTTTTTTACTTCAAAGTCACTAAAACTAAAAGCCCTGCTCCCTTCTTTACCATTCCACATTGATGGACAAGCCACTCTTGGAAATAAAATATCCTAAATGTTTCCTCAATAGCTGCTCCATGTTTTAGCAAAACCAGACAGTTCCACTAAATACAGCTTCCTTTGAACAGACAGTGCTTTCAAATGTGATAAAAAGTGGGTCACCTGCAACTGTGTCCATTTCCTAATTTATTCATTGCCTTCACCTCGACATGTCCGGGCACAACATGTGATAGTTAAAGTCTCTCTGGACACGAGAGACTTAAATGAGGGAGAAAAGCACCTCACCTCAGACAATGCTAGAAAACAGAGAGGCCGAACCCTGGGTGTCCGCGGCAGAGGGCTTAAGAGCAAACGCCAGAGCCTGGAGCAGAGGGAGGTCGGAATCCCAGCTTTGCTACCAGAGAGCTACTGACCTTTGGCAAGGTATTTAACTTCAGACCCTGTTCTCTCACCTAGATTAGAGAAAAAAAAATTTTTTTTTTGAAAGCCAACATCAGCAATTACTATGATCCAGACATTATTGTGATTAGCAATTTAAGCCTCACTTTATGATGAAAGTGGAATTATTACTGCCATTTACAAACGAGGTCCGACCTGGAAGTTAAGTGAAATTAAAAGTCTTGCCAGGGATACACCTGGTTAGTCATCCCCAGAGCACAGATATGAATCTATACCATCTCACCCTGTCCTGCCACCTCCTTAGTCATTTTAGTTAATGCCTCCCAAGGTTGACAATATCCATAAACGAGATGGTATACATAAAATATCCAGCACATATTAAGCACCCAGAAATTGCAGTTGTTAGTGCCAATTAATCATAAGTTTATTTGATGCCTAAGTGAAAGAGAAATGTAGGCCCTTGAGTTTAAAAAGGTTAAAAGATACTCCTTGCACCAAGGAAAGGCCTGTTTAGCCAGTGAAAGAATCTTATTTCTGTCACTTTGACAATGGCAGCAGTAACACCATATAGTAACAGAGTGGTTTAGAGCATAGCTACAAGCTGAGAAGGCCAAGGTTCAAGACTTAACCCTGCAACTTCCTAGCAAGATCTTGGACCAATTGCTCAATTTCTCAAAACTTCCTCTATGCAAGGACTCCCACTTCATAAGACCGTAGAGACCATTAATGGGCTACTACATCAAGAGCACTTAGCATAGCCCACACCTGTAATCCCAGTACTTAGGAGGCTGAGACAAGAGAATCGCAGGTTGGAAGCCAGCCTCCACAACACTCATTTCAAAATTAAAAAAAAAATAAAATAGAGGTGGGAGGTGTAGCTCAGAGACAGAATGTCCCTGGGTTCAGAGTCCAGTACCACCCACCCACACGCACACATCACACTAAGCATGGTACCTGGCACAGAGTAAGAACTCTCTAATTATCAGCTATTATTTTGACCATGGCCTCCTTCTCCCCATAGACTCCAAGTCATTTCATATAAATTATGACTATTGATATGTTTTTCATTTAGGAGCAGGGGGAGAGACTGTGCACTGACAGAGATTTCCAGAAATCTTAAAATAGTTACCATCACTTGCAAGCCTCCGGATGCTATTCCCTTATAAACACACCCAGCATCATTATCCTAGCAATGTGAACACATACAGAAAAAAAGCCAGAAGAGGCTTTTCTGTCTTCCCATTTTTCTCCCATGTCCTTTTACTGAGGCATTTTTTCTTTTAATGAACTCCTCTCTAGAAGTAGGTCTGCAGGAATTTTTTTTTAATATAGGTTGAGCATCATTAATCCCCCAAATCTGACACCTGAAAATGCTCCCAAACCTGAAACTTTTTGAGCATCGTGACATTCAAAATGTTTCAGGTGTTGAAACATTTCGGATTTCTGCATTAGGAATGCTGCAATGGTCAAGTCTACACAAGCGTTCTAGAGAGGGGAGGACTCGGAAATCTAAAACACGTCTGGTTCCAAGCATTTCGAATGAGGGATGCTCGACCTGTACACGGTAGTTTCTAAACCTTCCCCGCGCTTCTTCCTGTACGGCTTAGATTCAAGATCCTTCTGTCGCCCATGTGGGCTGCATGAAGCTGTCCCTCGGTGATGGTCAACAAGTACTGTTCCCTTCTCAGTAGCACAGTCTAGGTCCTTCCCCAGCTGCTCCCCTAAAAATGACTTCCTTTCTTCTCCATTGTCGCCAGTGAGAAAATCCATTCCAAGCCCTCAAGATTCCAGAGTTCCTTTGCCTTATGATAGCTGAGAAACCAAATTATACTTATGCACTGGCTGTTGAGAAAAAAAAATGATCTAGAGAAATCATCCCAACTCAACAGGTTGAAACATGAAAAATTCAATCTAAACGCTGGGTTGTTTTGTTTTTGTTTCCTTGCACCATAGCAAATAACTTTCTCTAAAGCCTTAAAACTGTCTTTATTTCTCCCTAGCCATTTCAGATTATTAAAAAGGCTTTACTACCACATTTTATTTCTGCCCTGTGGTCTTTGGATCTCATTAGAAATGTTTATTCTTGAGAATAGAAGCTTTTGCCACCCGGTCAAAAAAAATATTGAACTTTTCTCCTTTAATCGCCAATTAGCATCTTTTGGGTTCCTCTCTTCTCTGCTGATGTGCTTGACAGTGAGGCTCGTCTTGCTCTGAAGACAGGCTCAGCCCCAGCCCATGGGTTTCAGATGGGGGAAAATGAGAGCAGAATGCTTCCTCTTCCTGCCTCCCTTTCTCTTTTTAAATATTTAAGACCTAAGCACCAGTCCATTAAAAGGTATTCTTTTATCACAGAAAAAGGAGCACAACCATGTGCCTTCTAACCAAAACTGCCTCAACAACAAAACTTCACATGCACTTTTGGGGTAGCCAAGGGTCCTCAGGGAGTAAATATTCACGATCGCATGGTCTAAACATGTTCCTAGAGCACCAACACGGGCCCCAGGACTCTGAACCTCTGGTTGGTTGGTTACTGGAGATTAAACCCAGGGGCCTTCTACCTCTGAGCGGCATCCCCAGCCCTACTTTATTATTTTTAAAACAGGGTCTCACTAAGTTGCTAAGGCTGGCCTCCACCCTGTGATCCTCCTGTCTCAGCCTTCCAAGTACTGTGCTATAATCTCAGGGGTGTGTCCGAGTCTCTTAAACCAAATGACACCTTTGCTTCTCTTCTACAGAGGCAGTGGGGGTCAGAAACAACTATATTCCCAACTGACCAATTGACGTATCCCCTTCTTACCTCTACCTGTGAGAAATTATACTTTTTCCTTTTTTTTTTTTTTTTTTTTTGTACTGGAGTTTGAACCCACCAGGAGTGTTCAACTCTCTGAGCTACACCCCAACCCCTCTATTTCTATTTTGAAATACAGCCTCCTTAGCTTCAAACTTGTTATCCTCCTATCTCAGCCGCCCAAGTACTGAGATTCTACTTATTTCATAGGTGCTTAAAGCAAATCTCTTGGTCTGCTATTGCAATGGCTGAATTCTAAAGCAAATGCCTTGTGCCTGTAGTCTGCTCCACTTTGTCATTATAGGATGATTCTAAAAATGGAAAACCAATAACGAGTTACTCAGTCTTTATAAATGTGTGCACAGGATTCACTTTAGAACCAAGAGGAATGATATGCAGGGAATGTGTTGTCCTTGGGTCTCTTCCAACTGGACAAGACATGACTTTTTCAGCCGTCCATTTCTCTTACCTTCTATCTTCCCTTCAGGTCTAAGACTTACTTCTTTTTTCGTTTTGCTGAACTAGACCACCTATTACAGTCTTTTCACAAACTTTCTGAATTCTCGTGCATCCCAAAATGTCTTTATTTTGCCTTCATGCTTGATTGGTAATGCGGCTAAGTATAGAAAACTCCAGCTTCAACCCTTCTCCTGCTCTCCCAGCACTCTGAAGAGGCGGCTTCTTACTCTCCGCCAGCCAGTGCTGTGGACACAAAAAGTAGGATGCCCCTTTCATTCCAGTAAATAATTGTTTCCTCTCCTTTCCAGGGCCTTTTAGGGTAGTCTCTTTATCCTCTGAGTACTAGAATTCCCCCAGGATATATTAAGTGTATTATCTCGACTTTAGTGACAGAAACCCATCTCAAACAATCAAGTTCTTAGTGCGAAGCTGAAGGGGTAGTGCTAAAATCAGATACGGCCAGATTTATCATTTCGAACAATGTTATTAGGTATGGGTTTCTTTCTTCGCATCTCTTGGATCTGCTCTCCTACCTGATGGGTTTGTTCTCAGGCTGAAGATCTCCTTACAGGACCAAAAAAAAAAAAACCAAAAAAAAAAAAAAAATTAAAACACACCATCCCCCCTCTTTTGATTCATAGTTCCTGTGTTTTTGAGCATTAGGGATCTCAGGATCTTCCACATCGACCCTCATCAGCCAGTTGTACACACAGTAAAGGAGCTGTTGGTCACCAAATGCTGAGCAGAAAACATAGGTCCTCTTAGCCAGTGGGAGGTTTTCTTTGCCTTCATTCTGCTTGACACTGGAAACTTTCAATCTGTAGAGTTTTATTTCTTCTGCTAAAGAAAAATGTCTCCTATTTTTGGGCTATGTCGTATCTTGTATTTTTCTTATTCTTTTTGAAACTCTTTTTTTGCAGTACTGGGGATTGAACTCAGGGGCATTCTACCTCTGAGCTATACCCCCAGCCCTATTTTTTAATTCTTTATTTTGAAACAGGGTCTCACTAAGTGGCAGAGGGCCTCACTAGGTAGCTGAGGCTGGCCAAGAACCTGGATCCTCCGGTCTCAGCCTCCCAAATGCTGGGATTACAAGCGTGCGCCACCACGCCTGGCTGAAACTTCCTTTAATATCACACTGGATATCCAGACCTCTGTTCCTCTATAAT
>PVLC010005568.1:49112-75586 GCA_004027655.1 Graphiurus murinus
CGGTACTGGGGATTGAACTCAGAGGCATTCTACCTCCGAGCTATACCCCCAGCCCTATTTTTTATTCTTTATTTTGAAACCGAGTCTCACTAAGTTGCGGAGTGCCTCACTAGGTAGCTGAGGCTGGCCGCGAACCCGGATCCTCCGGTCTCAGCCTCCCGAATGCTGGGATTACAAGCGTGCGCCACCACGCCCAGCTTCTCTCATGATTTTTCTTCATGGTTTTCATCAGAGATATGTTCACCCATTTTTACTCATTTATGTTGTGTATGCACACTCAGGATCAGACCCAAAGGCATTCTACCTCCAACCTATGCCCCTATTTTATTTAGTTGGAAACAAGGTCTCACTATATTGCTGAGGGTTGGCCTTGAACCTGCGATTCTCAAGCCTCAGCCTCCCAAATACTGGGATTAGAGTTATGCACCACCATGCCTGGCTTATACTTTTTACTATACTGTTTGAGCAACAGCATTTAAAGATGAGTAAGTTTGCTTTCCTGAGCATGTATCCCTTTAATGGAAGGGCCAGCTGCAGGTTCTAGGTAGGACAGTGATGTATGAAAACATGTCAGCAGGTACACATTCTAGAGTTTGAACTTGAAGCATGCAGAGAGACAAGGGAAGCCACCATTAACACAGGTGTAGAATAGTCCTGTAGATTTCCTTCCCAGGCCCCTGCCTTTTGTTTTCCTTACTACAGCTCTGGTGGAAATCTAGATTTGCTGCATACACAGCCCTGCTTGATTGAGACTCCCATATTCTCGCTGGAAGCTGTACCCAGACAAATCATTTTCTTTAGGAAGCAGTTCTTCAACCTTAGCCCAGAGGCAGAAACTCATTCCTCCAAGCTGTTCTGATTAATAAGGGCTACGAGGAGCAACCAAATATCCAGGCTGCTAGAAACACAATTCTATAAAATGAATAACTTTGGTGATTGCTCTGTGGCTGATTCTAGCTCTCTACTGACTACAGATTTGAAGCTGCCCTTGATTGTAGCTTTCACTGGGCTTTCTCCGACAGCCCGATCACATGTTTTCTATCTTCCACACATTCTTCAACACTTTAGTACTTTTCCTTATTTTCTAGGACAGTTTTATTCTTCGTGAAAATATTTGTGTGAAATGTTAATGGAAGGGGAAAAGTTGGGTGCACGTGGTCAATCTACCATCTTGAGCCAGAAGCGTCCACGATACAATAGAAACCTACTGGGCTGACAAAAATTACTAAGATTGATAATGTAGGGGATGGCAAACATTTCTTAAAGTAAGGGAGTTGGTGTCATAGAAATACAAAGTTTCTTTGGAAAAAAGAAAATGCTGATACGACAGTTTTGGGTCAGGATATTGTAAGTCATAAGAAAAATACTCAATTCTATTAAAGCATTTTATATCCTAGTTTTCATCTTTATACTTTTCAAGTTTTAGGTATTCAAATTCTATAGCTGACATTAGAACATTTCACATCACAATCTGAGTTCATCTTTATTAAGACAAAAAATATTTTTCACAAATAGTTTCTAAATGACAATTTTGTGATTTCAATTTCTACTTGTACATCATTTTCCAAGGTACTATGTAATCTTCTCGTCCCCTTACTGATTTTCCCTGAATTCTTTTTCTCTTGAATTTTTGTTTTCAGTGCTAAGGATCAAACCCAGGGCCTTACACAGGATAGGCAAGTACTTTACCACTGAGCTACATTTTCAGTCTTCCCTTCCTTAAACATTTTAAAGAAGAGCATAACTACATAACCAGAATGTGTGAGGCAAAAACAAAGTATTTCACACAGAAGTAAACTTTAGCTTGTTTTTTAATTTCAAAAGTGGCATTTGAATACACTCATAGCATCCAGAGGCACTTAAGTTTAATAATGAATCCTTCAAAGGTATTCTACATCTCTGTTAGTGTTTTTCATTTGTAGGGTTTTTTTAATTCTTCCTTAGAATTCCCACATCTTCACCTACATTTTCCATCTGTCCTTGCATGTCTTCTTTTTCCATTAGAGTCTTTAGCATAGTAATAATTATAGTCCCTGCTGATATTTCCAACATCCCTGCCATATCTGAGTTTGATTCAAATGCTTGCTCTGTATCTTCAAATTTTGTTTCTTGTCTTTTAACATGCCTTGTAATTTTTTGTTGGAAACCAGAGATAATGCATTAAGGACAAGAGACTACAGTAAACAGGTCTTTATTGACATGGTGGAAATGCTCTACCATCTTGCCATCAGGTCTGTCTTAGTGAGCCTGTATCCCTGGTATATGAACTTTATGAGAACCTATTCTACTCCTCCCCCACTTGACCCCCCCCCCAGCTTCCAATCAGACAGAAATCTGAAGGAGCCTCCCTTCCCCCAAACTGGTTAGGCTTTGATAAAATACCTGTCAGACTCTGGTGAAATAGTTCCTTTTGAAGGCAGCCTTTATTATGAAGAACAGAATGCTAAGGGGGAGTTTCAGAATGGTCACTGTCATGGTTTGGAAATAGAATGTCCCCTGAAGAGCTCATCAATTAATGTTCAGAGTTGATATAATTAAATCATGAGGGCTGTAATCTCATCAGTGTATAAATCTATTATAATGGATTGACTAGGTGGTAACTTAGGCGGGTGGGGTATAGCTGAGGAGGTGTGTCCCTCGGGGTATGGCCTTAAAGTCAGTGTCTGTCTTTGAATCTCTTTGCTGGCTCTCTTGCTTCCCATCCCTATGATGTGAAAGCAAAACCCCTGATTTCTCCCTCTCTCTGCCTCTGGTCACCATGTTCTGCCAGTATAACTGGCCTGATATGGACTGAACCTCTGAAATCCCCAGAACTGTGAGCAAGTCAATCTTCCTTCCTCCAAGTTGTATAGTCAGGTTTTTTGGCATCAGAGCAGTGAGAATGCTGATCAGAACAGTTCCTTTTCTCTTTACCCTGTCTGAAGCATGAGTGGATTGTTCTCCAAGGTTCACCACGAACACTTGGGCTCCTAGAGGTAGAACTAGTGTGGGTGCCCCTCCCCCCAGACCAGAGCCCCCTGGAGTGTTCACTCCCAAACTTGTTCTGTGTCTCCAGTCATTCATTAATTACAATTATAGTTAGGATTCCCTGCTCCTCACTGGAAGGGGGAGATGGCTCCCAAACTCCTCATGTGCCTGAGCTAGAAGATGCTGTCTTGAATGTGTCTATGATTTGAAAGTATCTGTTTTTATTACCTATTTTAAATATGATAAAATTAAGAAAATCTAACTCAAACAAATTCATGCAAGAAATTAGCAACGGACTACATGGGAAGTCTATCTCTGAGTAACCTTCTTGCCAATGGAACTTTCAGAAACTTTTCCTGACTTAGAAATCAGTGGTAACAAGCCGGGCGTGGTGGCGCACGCTTGTAATCAATCCCAGCATTTGGGATGTTGAGACTGGAGGATCCGGGTTCGCGGCCAGCCTCAGCTACCTATAGTGAGGCACTCTGCAACTTAGTGAGACCCGGTTTCAAAAATAAATAAAAAATAGGGCTGGGGGTGTAGCTCAGAGGTAGAATGCCCCTGTGTTCAATCCCCAGTACCGCAAAAAAAAGAAATCAGTGGTAATAAAGCTTTTAATTCTAGCTGGTGGTGGTACGGCAGGGGAAAAATCCCACTATTCCTTTGTTTTTACCATGCCAGATGAGATTAACAGCTGGCTCTTTAGGTAGATAAGGAAGCTATGATTAACTTTCTGATCCTGGAGGCTGAGACAGGAGGATTGCAGGTCTAAGTACAGCACATGGTAACTTAACAAAATCATGTTTCAGAACTGGAAAATAAAACAGGGCTGGGGTATAGCTCAGAGGTAGAATGCCTCTGGGTTTAATCTCCAGTGCCATAAGAGAAAAAAATCAAGTAACTTCCAAATTTACATTACTTTATTATCCAAAACTGAACACATATACGAAACGAACACACACACACACACACAACACTGTAGGGAAAAACCAAACCAAATGGCTAACAAATGCAAAAATAAAAGATTCTCAAATGTACTATTAAGAGAATGCAAACAAATCGCATTAGGGTAGCCAATTTAGAAAGGGGGACAATTTCAAATGACAGTAAGAATTATTTTAATGTCTGTTTCTTATAAACACGCTTGTACAACTGATAGAAAATAAACAAGTACAACCATTCCAGAAAATAATGCAGTAGCATTTACTATATATGGTATAAATCAAGCAATCCAACCCTGTATATACCACCCCCAGAGGCATTTTTAAAAGACACAATGGAGGATCACTCATTACAGCTGGGAGCTGGAGGCCCTCCCCATGCCTACCACTGGAGAAAGGAATTAGCCAACACAGTGGATGAAAGGTTGGAATAAAATGCAGCTGTCATTGAAACAAACTAGTGGTATCTAAAACCTAGGTAGATATCAAGCACATCATTTTGGATAAAATAAGAAACCAAGTGAGAACCAAGGTCTAATACTTCAAGCAAAATGATACCTTTCACAGGGGGGCACCTACCTTTAACAGTGGAAACATTAGGGTAGGTGCCCATGTGGAAGAAGAGAAATGAAATGGAATAAGAGGTGTCAAAGATTAAAGGTAAAAAATGAAAATAAAACAGGGGGCTTGCATGGGAAAGCGCACGAGCACTCACACACACACACACACACGCACGCACGCACACACACACACACACACACACACACACACATATGCCCTTTCTAGAAGCTTCTATATTTTACTCTTTCATTTGCTCCTGCTATCTCCCAGCAAATAGGAATACCCCTAATTCTTTGTCTTTTACTTACCAATTTTTCCCATATGCCTCATCTCTGCCTGAGTTTTCAACCAACTCATCATTTGTCTCCTATGGATTTGTTCAAAATTCAGTTATCCAATTTTTAAAAACACATATCCTAGTAATCAATGCCCACACTTCCTTGTACAAGGTCACACTTGTGATTTTTAATATGACACTTAAATATACACAGAACATTTAGGGACACTTAAGAAAATTTTACAGTCCTTGATACTAAGTGCTTACTCAAATATATCTGTAATTTGGATGTGTGTTATTATATGTATGAAAAAGTGGTCATAGAAAGTTTTGCTTAAAACACACATATCCAGTAAATTGGCATCAGAACATAAATGAGTAGTTGGTTCTCAGATTAGCATGTCTAGCAGTAGAGTCAGTCCCACAAGATGAGGAGTTGCCCAAGAGTCAGTTCTAGGCAACCAGGAACAGACCACAGGTCTCCAGAGACCCAGGGCCACGAGCTACCTACTTTCTGCACTGTGCTTATCTGCTCTGGTTCTAACTGATCAGCTATTTTCCACCATGGTCTTTCTCTAGAGAAACCAATTCCTTCATTTTATGTGAGGAGCATACACTTGGGTGCTCATTCTTGGTTTCAAAAGGAAGAGCACCATAACTTACCTAACAGTCAGTGAAAGATACAATCAAGGGTCAAAAAATTAGCGACCTTTGATGGAGGACCAGTAAGTTCCATACTTTCACACTTCACATGAGATCCAAAAAGGCAGAAGAACTTAGTCTCTAAATATTTTTCCACTGCTGAATAAGGGCTTCAGTGCTCAAAACCCAACACAATGTGGCCATTGTTCGCTGAATCCAAACCCCAACTTCTTCACTTATTAATAACATTTTACCAGCAGGGTAGCGCTAGAAAATTAAATTTGTTCTGACTGACAAAACATTTAAAGGGAAAAAAGAAGACGCTCACAAAGGCCTCCCCCAAAATGTAAAGTAGTCCCAGAAGGATGAATTAAAATGCTCATTTTAGTTTTCCGGAGGTTTAAATCTCCTCGGGCACCTTCTGTGATCTTTTATTTAGAAGGAAAAAATATTCCGCTGCCCGCGTGTACTTTCTCCTTCAGGCATTTAGCCCAAAAGAAAGAAGAAAGGGGAAAATAATTCTAAGGAAAACCCAAAATTTAAGAAACGGAGAAACAGATTAAAATGGGGGTGATTTTTGCAGGAGGCTGAAAATGGTGTCATTGCGTCTCCCTCTCATCTTTCATAAAGAATTGGGGTTTGTATTGATAGAAAAGGCTTCCAGCTTGAAGAAAACAAAAGTGGCAAGGAGGAACAACACTAATCTCTTTTCTCACAGAGGCACTATTCCTGGACAAAGGAATTGAAGCGGAAAAATCACGTCAGATTCCAATCTACTCTCTGGAGCGACTCACACAAACATACACAGAGACGGGCTGTGATGATAATCACCTGATCCGAGTACAGTCAGCCGTGGGTCCGGGCTCCTATCCCAGGGTGAAAAGTGACCTCACAGACTCAGCACTGGCCCCGAGAGGTCACCAAGAGGAGTGCCTCATTCTAACCAAGGTCCACTTACACACCCCCGCCAGAGACGACTCTGGAAGAACTTAAAGGTTTCCAGGTAAGATTCCAAAGTCACACCCAGTAACACACTCCCCAGCTTAATGGCCTCCACTCCGAGGACATGAGTTCATGTGGGTAATTTAAAAGACTCCAGAGGGTAACAGCAGAGACTGCTTCAGTGATGAGCTCTGCTGTTTTTGGAAATGCATTACCAGATTGTTCAAGAGGAGTGGCCCTTCTGTTTGACCTCTACTACTTCTGATGCACCCTTCGTGGTCCTCCGAGCACCTGCCTGGCTCCTCAAGAACCCTCCCCCCCATCTTGAGCACACGTCATGGGTAGAAACAAGCCAAGAGGCAGGTTCACATTCACTGTAAGAATAGGAGCCCACTGGAGCATGGGGGGGGGGCGGTCTACGGGAAGGGGAGGGGGAGGAGTGAGGTTCATTGGAGGAATTACTACCATCTGCTATGTGTACTTATGTGAAAATAGCAACGTTAATCTCAGTGCTTTGTATGGGAGAGGGGGAGGGGAGAGGAGGGGGGACCAAGTACTGTGTGCATGTCTGTCACTGTCAATGTGATTTACATTATGATGTGAGACTATAATGCACCGATAAAAGCAGATTTAAAAAAAAAAAAGAATAGAAGCCCATAATGGAGCCTCTGAGATATGTGGGTATGTTCGGGAGGAAATCACGTGGTATCAGACCTTGTGATCCCTCTCTGCATGTTCATCTTAAAGATATTTCCTAACATTAAGATACATCAAAATTTATGTGTCCTAACATTCATCAACAAAGGTATTCTCTGCAGCCCTGGGTCTAATACAGAAAAATTAGAAGTAACCTAGAAGCCCGACATTAAGGAAATAATTTGTGTCTAATTATATGTACACCAAGTGGAAAATTTTGTCTGTGACAAGTAATGCTGTTAGAGGAATATTAACAGAAATATTCTTATGATACAATATATTGAGATATTTAAGACAGCAGTTCACAATATTGTATATACAGAGTGTTCCGATTTAGGCTTACTTGTATGCATGCCTGTGTCTGTCTAAAAATATTAGTCTACCTATTACGAGGCCAGCACCTGTGGACTGAGCCCTTGGAACTGTGTTAGGCCAGGCGACAAACAGATGGCCTCCTCTACTTTCCCTGGGAAGGCAGTGGAGGAATCAGGACACTACCCGCTGAGGAGCAGGACACGGGAGCTAGCACACAGATGCATCTCAGAGCCCAGAACCAGGCCCACCACGGTGAGACCCTGCACCCAGCAGAAGCCGAAAGTCCTGCACACAGCCCAGAGCTTGCAGGCCAAGCCTCTGGAGAAGCTGGGGTGTCATCTAGAGATCGGTGTCCCCACTCGGCAGCCCTGAGTTTCAGTAGTATCAGTTCCAACCTTCAAGTGGGCCTGGAAACACCCGCCCTCCTCCTGAGACTGAGTAGGGCCACGTCTGTGTCGCAGGTGCAGCCCAGCCTGGGATCAGCCTGGGAGTCCAAAGGCCCATCTCCATCATCTATGGGGCTCTACAAGTGCCCTGCACAGCTGGAACCTGCGAGACAGACCCATGTTTTGGCCTGCTTCACCGCCAGCTACAGCGTGGAGCTCCATGCAGCCCTGAGACCGTGCAGGTCCTTGAGGCATGACCCAGCTCAGAGTCCACCCAAGTGGCCAAGGATCTGCCTTCGCTAATACTTCCCCAACCTTGGGCGGCAGAGAGGGGTGCAAGATCCCATTCACTGGGGTAGGAAAGGGTGATCAGTACAAGATTTTGCCCAAGAACTCCGTGCAGGGCTTCTGGAAGTGCTCCAGCACCAGAGGAAGACAACAGGGCCCCAGCTTATAGGGCTTCTATTCCAACTCGTGTCACCTGTAGCTGGCCGCATCCATCTTGAGCCACATGTTCACCTCATCAATAGGCAGTGCATAGACGTGTGGGCCGGGGTCTTAACCCAGTGTTGTGCTTGTTTCCTTGACTGTGGGCTCAGGACGTGCCTCAGGTTGGAAGCTTTAGTGACCATAGATGCTACATAGGAACCTGGGGTCGTTCCCTCCATGGTAACTCTGAGCAGAATCCTGTACTATCTGACCACAGGCCGGTGGTTACTGTGGACAAGGCAGCTAGGCCTACCATGTTGCCAGGGAAAAGCTTTTTATAGACAGCAATGCCCACATTAAGAAAAACTTTTCATTACATCTCATCTAGGTAACAAAAATAAACTCAAAATTAGATAATAAGAGCAAAAAGATGAGTGAAATGGAGACTAAAAAAATATAGATGATCAATGAAACACAGAGCTGATTCTTCAAAAAATAAATGAAATAGACAAATCCTTCACTGGACTAAGAAAAGGAAAGAGAAGATTCAAACAGAATCAGAGCTGGAAAGAGAAGCATTACAAATGACACTATAGGAATACAATAGATTAGAGAGTATTATGAATTCTATGCCAACAAACTTGATAATCTAGAAAGACTAAGTAAGTTCTCAAACACCACACATAGCTATGAAATTTCTAGGCCAGAGTTCCAACTCCGAGCTGTCTGGATCGAGATTCTGTTCTTTTTACCGCATTTGAAGAATGATTCAATGAGGTTAGACCAAGAAAAGAGTTGTCAAAGACAACCTGAGTTTGCAAGTCCAGCAAATGAAAAAATCTGTATCAGCTGAATCCATTTACCAGTTTACCAGTGAGTCGGTAGCATGGAACAGAATGAAAAGCTTTGCTAAAGTTAGTAATAGAGGGATTCTTTCTAAACCGCCTTCACGAGAATTATCAGTCCTGCCACTCTTTGTCACAGGAGATTGGATTCTCCTCCAGAAAGCCAAAGTGGTTACTGCCCAGTGTTCCATTTTCTCCACAACACTTGCAAACGTATTCACGAAGGAGACCCCTGTTTTAGAAGGGGTACAGGGAAAGCTTGTTTAAAGCACGTGTGGACACACACAGGCACCACAGGAAAGAAAATGCCTCTGTTGAGAAGGGAGAAGGCCATGTTTGGGAGGAGGAAAGGATTACAAAAGGAGTTATAAGACACCCCTGCAGGGTGATCTAAGGACCAAGCATCATGTGATTTAATTTATGTTGGAGACATGAAACCAAAAATGTCAAATACGCTCACTAGATTGCTCTTAGTCTGACATACAATGTAAGGTGGAGAAAGGGCAGGGGCTGTGGAGCACATGGAATATATTTAAATCCCTACTCCACCATTAACTGTGCCTTAGCCTCTGAAACTGAGAGTAGTGGTTAAACAAGGGGACATATTTTCTAAGGTTTTGTGAGGATTAAAGGAGGGAACAGAAAAGCCAAACACCCAGGTGAATGCCTGGCTCTAGTAAGTGCCAGTGGGTAATTTGTGTTGCTGATAACCATTCTAAAAACAATGGCAATGGCCCAGACATACTTCAACTGGATGATTGCCAAGTTAACATTGGGGACAAAAGAAGGGGTTGAGATATGCAGGCCAGAGTATTCCTAGAAGTAGAGGACGAGAATATAAATTCAAGGACACTCTGTGAAAACAAAGGCGATTGCTTCCTATGAAAGAGTTGAAATCTTAAAAACCTCCCATTATCCCAGAATCCATCCAAAAAGGATGGTGGGCATTTATGTTCATCAGTTGAAAGTGGCACCCCTCCTTGTCTATGAACCAAGAGTATTAAAATGTTTACAGCATACTCTGGCCACCACCTTTAAAATTGTGATCCTTGCAGAAATTTATTATTGTGCTCACGTTAAATTTTACGTGTAATGTGAAATGATTCTACCTTTTGTCAGAAAATTTCAAATGTACCTAATTCTGGTTCTCATAAAATGTGACTAATAGCAAGGCAGGCCCAACTCTGAAGTTGGACATCTCAGGTAGACGTGTTTACCTTTCAATCAAACAAAATCCTTCCTGGTCCTTCCTGCTTCTGGAAGATACACTTGTGGTCTGGGAGCTGCTGTCCCATGAGTCATCATACTTCCTGGCCACTGGTTCTATCCAGTGGGGTATGAAATGGTACTGCTCCTTCCACACTCTTCCCTTCCAGACTAGAGGCCAAGCGGTACTTCAGCTGTGAAGATTGGCAGGACCCAATGTTGCAATGAATCTTAGTTCCTTGATCACTGAATGAAGAAAAGACACCCCCTGACCAGGAACCCACATCTTGGACTGCAAGATATGGGAAATAAAGTTTTATGATATATCAGACATTATACATCTCTTTGTTAACTTATCAATTTTATTTTTAGTACTGGGGACTGACTCCAAAAGCATTTTACCGCCAAGCTACACCCCCAGCCCTTTTCATTTGTTTATTTTTGTAATAGGATCCAGCTAAATTGCTGAGGAACCTGCACTGCTTCTGTCTCTGCCTCCCAAGTACAGGGATTACATGCATGTACCACTTTGCTTGGCAATGTATTTATTACATTTATATTTAGCAATGACTACATGTCAAGTATAGTTGTAAATATTGGTTATACAATATTGAAAACAACAGTTTGTGTGTGTGTTTCATATTTTTTAATACACTTTTATTGGTGGCTTGTAACGCTACATCACGATGAGGTTCAATGTGATACAAACACACATGCACACACACAGCACTTGGTGTGAAGCCCTCTGAATCCCACCCCACTCCCAATACATGGTCGTGAGATTGGTAGCTATACCTTTGTACATAGACATAGCATAATTTGAACCATTTTCTTCACAAGCCTTTTTTCTTCTCCCCAACTCCCTCCCACTAGTCTACTAGTCTCTCTCCTCATTTACTTAAAAAAAACAGTTAAGTCTAACAGAAAGTTATGTGAAAAGAGATTTGAAGCAACAAGTCTAGTTGGGATACCCAGCAAGGGACAAAAAGAAAACCTAGATACAAGTCATACGAGTAACAACCAGAATCATTACAATGTCCAGCCAGTGTATCAGACAGGTGCTATTAAGAGAAAAATTCTGACTGGTCAGATGCACAGTAAGTTTCACACCCCTCCCTGTGTAAAAGTCCATGCTAGTTACCCTTTGTAGATTTAGGAAGGCCCTTCACTGAAGTTCCTGTCTCCACGAAAGTCAAAACTAAGGACTCATACTGACTCAATGAATGCTTCCAAGTCACTGGCTCAGATCCCCAACGAGTCTGACCCCTTGGTATTCACACCCCTGGTATTTACACAGCCTTCCACGCTGAATAGGGTTGGTCTGTGTAGACAACAGACCTCTGCAAACATGACCAAGTGTCATTTCCAAGACAGTCGTTAAAGACGTTGCAACTTCTACTTCCCTCTCACTCGGATCACCTGATTGAGAAACCAGAGGCCATAACGCAAGGGTATGTCAGGAAGCCCATGGAAAGACCTCAGTGGTGGGGAACTCTGGCCTTGCTGCCAGCCCTGACTGGCCAGACACAAGACTGGGCCACTCTGGCGGTTGGTCCTGTAGTCCCCGTACCATTCAGGTGACAGGAGTAGGAGCTGACATCTATGTTACAACTTCATGGAAGATTCCATTCCAGAACTCCTGGCCAAGTGCTCTCAGTCCTGCCCCACAGAAACTGGGTGAAATAATAGGTATTTGATATTTATTATATGTTAGACTGTTAAGTTCAGAGAATAACTTGTTAAGCACCAAGAGACAACTAATTCACTAGCTCCTGTTAATATAGAGACAGAAAGAAGCAGAGGGAGAACTCACATGAGCATGAGTTTTTCCCTACGCTAAAAAGAAATACACCAAGCTATGCGTGCATCACTTTGAATCTAACTATGATGCATAATTACAAAGCACCGATGAAAGTATTTAAAAAGGCCTGCCTTTAGCTCATGGATATGTGTGTGTTTTACCGGGGATTGAACCGAGTGGCATTCTACCTCTGAGCCTCACCCTCTGCCCTTTTTTATTTTGAAACAGGGTCTAAGTTGTTGAAGGCCTTCCTAAATTGCTGAGGTGGCCTCAAACCTTAGATCCTCCTATCTTACCCTCCCAAATACTGGGATTACAAGCATACACCACCAGGCCCATCTCTAATTCCTTTTAATGCTTCTGAGAAGGAGAATAAGCTGTACTAGGTATCAAGTAAGCATTACCTTGAGTTTTCTCCAACTAAAACTCAAGATGAAATCAGTTCTTCCTGTATGGCAGACTTTTTAACAAGGCAGCAAAGGTTTTACTTATAAACTTGTTACTTTACTTATGAACTTGTTCATGGGAAAAGCAAATTTAGAGAGAGGCGTGTGTGTGTATGTGTGCACACATGTGGTGCTGGCTGGTAGAATGGAAGAAAACATGACTAATTGAACATAGCATATATTTCATTCAGGGAATTGGAGACTACTTCTTAAGAGCCTCACATTTCACATATAATGAAGACTTCAGGGCAATGTCGCTACACGGCACACTGCCCCTTTCCCATCCGGTGATTGAGAACCCTCCCTCGCTACAAATCTACTTCCATTCCATCTTTCTTGACTGAGAGGACACTTAAAGGGGAGGGAAGAAAGTCTCTGATGGCCCCCACATTGCGACCGGCTAGCTGGCCGGAAGTACCACCATGCACGATGGCAGTGGCGTGATTAACTCAGGAACAGAAAGCAGACAACTTGGGGCAGCTCCTTTCCCTCTTTGCAGTTTGTAGGAACCAACATTCATTCTTACATCACATTAGCTGATATACCGGCAAGGCCTTGTAACATGACCGCACATCAGAAAACTTGGCGAGAGATTCAGAATACTGCTGAGCAAGATGGTGCCACCTCTTATCATAGTACTCACCAGCAGAGTCAGCAATTGTCCAACACCTGTCCAGGTACAGGCTCTGTTCCGAACAGCAGCCCGTGATGGTTCAGGTACCCAGGAATCTTATTTTGAAATGGCTGGTTTATTCTCTCCAACCTAATTCATCACTGTGTCTAAAATCTAGCAAATGTTAAAAAAGGGCATGGCATTTTAATAATAACCTAACAGACCCCATTAGATAATTTTCAGTACACTGCATCACTTTTTAACAAAATCAATTTGTGCATAGGGCATCTTCTTTGTCTTCTAGGTTTTTGATGTATAAATCCACAAAGTCCAACTTACAATGGTTCCCAAAATGAAGTCTTTGACTACAGTTATTAGAGTTCCATAAATAATCCTCATTGTTGAAAACAAAAATGTAACAGAAATGGTGCCTTTGCCCCTGATAAAGCTGCATGAGTAAAATAAAGCAGAAATGGGCATATTATGGACTGAGAAACAAATTAGACCTTATAGCTGTTTGTTTTGTTTGTGATATTCAAGACTGAATCTAGGGGCATTCTACTACACTCCAGCCCTTTTTGTTTGGTTTGGTTTGATTTGTTCTGGTTTTTGTTGTTTTGTTTGTTTTTTGCAGTACTGGGGATTACCTGGAATCTAGCCAGGTATGGTGGTGCAGAGGGCCTCACTAAGTAACTGAAGCTGGTCACGAACCTGCGATCCTCCTGTCTCAGCCTCTCAAGTATTGAGATTACAAGCGTGCACCACCTCGCCCTGCTTGTTTTGTTTTGAAAAGGTCTCCGTTGCTGAGAGTCTCACTAAAGTGCTGAAGCTGACCTCCAATCTGTGATCCTCCAGTTCCAGCCTCCCCAAGTTCTGGGATTGCAGGCGGATGCCACTACAACCAGCCTAAAGCTTGTTTTTATAAGTAACATGTTACTGGAATATAACCCCATACGTTTGTTTATGGGTTGTCTTGGCTGCTTTTGTACTGTGACAGCAAAGATGAATCGTTGAGACAAAGGCTGTAGGGCCCACAAAACCTAAAATATTTACCGTCTGCCCCTGTGCAGGAAAGCTGCCAACCCTTGAAGTAACATATCGCACACTTTTCACTTCGGCCTTTGAGTATTCGAATTGCTGCGGGATCCTGTCCTGGCTGTCTCACATGGATTGGTAGTTAATCAGTTTATTTGATAAAATTTTAATAGCAAATGTTATAGATTGAGTCTCAAGATCGAGACTGAGATCTACAGGATTAAATCAAGTATTTCCTAACTATGCATACCAAAATTTAGAATTGGATTCTGGGCTGCATAAGCACCTAACAGTTTTTAAACCCATTTGATGAGTTTAGCCTTCTTTTTTTTTTTTTCCCCAACATGACTGTTTTGTTGGGTCCACTGATATTTTACAAGGCTAAGTGTTCCTAGCCTTACACTGTGAGTTGTTTTGTTTTTAATGTAAACTATTTGGGATACAACGTTTTCTCCGATTTGAAAATTCATAAGCATGGATTAATCTATACTGTACAAGATAAGAAAATGCCGGCAGCAATATTTACTAAGAGTGTAATAGTTACAGGATTTGAATTCACTAGCTTGGAACTAGGAAGCATGTATATAATGGCCCGAGACTGAGAGTCCGTGTTATATGCTGAAATGACAATTCTTAAAGAAGACAAGTCCCATCTTTCACCTATAAGGCATCAGAAAGAGTTCGAGCGACTCCCAGTTTTATCAGGGAAATAACAACACTTGGAATTCAGAGCATAAGGAACATTCTCCTCAAACTAGTCTCATAAAATTGGATCTAGCCAGGTGTGGTGGTGCACATCCGTAATACCAGTACTTGGGAGGCTGAAACAGGATTGCAGGTTCAAGGACAGCCTCAGCAACTTAAAGACAAGGACAGCCTCAGCAACTTAAAGACCCTGTTTCAAAATAAAAATATAAAAATAAAATAGGACTGTGAGTCTAACTCAGAGGCAAAATGTACCTGGGTTCAATCCCCAGTATAATAATAATAATAGTAATAATAATAATAATAATAATAATAATAATAATTTTTTAAAAAGATCTGAAAAAGGCACCAATCCACAGACACAGGGAGGTGATTACCCCATAACAAGAAAAATCCCTGATCATTCTCTGTTCTAAAACATCCTCTCAAAATATTATCCTCATGAAAAATATACAAAACCAAGACCCCAAAGATCTAGAACATTCTCTAGATCGCTATGTCTCAATATCTTTGTACTACTGACGTCTCAGGCCTGAGGATTCATTGTTGCAGTGTCCATTTTGTGCATTATATAACGTTTAGCAGGATCCTTGGCCTTGTCCAGGATCCTGGAGCACCCCACCAACAGCCATGAGAATCAAAAATGTTTATCTGCAGGTACTGACTGCTAAATGTCCCTGGGGGGTGTGGGGGAGAGCAAAACTACCCGAAGTTGAAGACCATTGCTGCTGAGCCGAGTTAGACCTTCAGCTTGCCAAAAGACGGTTATTTCATTTAACCTGTAAACTGACTACCCAGACAGTTGGAAGCAGGAGCTGTTCCAAGATGAAGCAGCTTCCTCCCCACCCCCCACAGCTTTTAATCACTTCCATGCTTAAAAGGAAGACCAATACTTTCCTCAGAAAATCCTACTGGGCTAGCGTCTCTGGGTGGTCATCTTTTGCTGTAGAATCCAGATTTCCTTCCCAGAATTCAATCAACACAAAGAAGGTATAATAGACATTCAGAGTGACTAAATTTTCAGTTTCCAAGCCCCACCTTTATTCAACATCAATGATGGCCAGGCTCTTATAATCAGGACAAAAAAATATATATAAGTGGCCCACATCTGCTAAGGAGTCCACTGTGAAAATTATTCTTTATATATTGTACGTTAACAGAATTTTTATTTTAATCAACAAAATAGTAACGATGCATACTTAGGGGGTACAGTGTGATATTTCATCTATGTATACACTGTAGAAAGATTCAATCATGCATATATATAAATATAATATACATATGCACATAGATAATACAGACACGTGTGTGTCTATATACTCACATATGCACGCATGCACACACACACACACACACACACACACACACACACACACACCCCTTCTCATCAATTTATTATTTTGTGGTAAGGATAGTAAGGATGAACGATTTATTGAGATGGCACCAACAGTCCAATGTGGTTGCTTTCTTGTCATCCTTTTAAATTCCCAATTCAATTACCATGCTCGTTTTTCTGATGAATCATCAGCAGAGAGCCAGGATGTTTTGTAGAGTGATATGATCCTTTGCAGGAACATCACTCTGTCAGACTCTGTTTCACTTCTCTGCCAGTAAACAGACACTCAGTCTGGCCCTGAAGAAGGTTAGATCCTCCCAGTTAGCCTAGCGTAAAATTAACCCCATAGAGAACCCTGGCTTTTTCCAAAGGTAACGGTTATACAACGGACATCAAAACAGAAAGGAAAAAAAATAATATAAAACTAAGTAAAGGAGCGAAGGATGTGGTGCTACTTCACTACTGTGTCTCTTCATTTGAAAACCTCGGAGACACAAATCTCAACCTGGGGCCACAATTAAACTGATGCGTCTAAGTAAAGATTTCACATCTATTTCCCAATATCACACAGCAGCTGGGAAACATTAGGTCTTCCATACTGCTTTTCCCTCAAGAATTTCCTTGTCATCTACCTCTTCTTCCTTCACTAGAGGGATACAAAACAAGCAAAGCAACATCTGATACCTTGGCATTGTCACAGACACCAAATCCCTGCAGAATTCAGGGAACACGCCATAAATGAGGCGGCGTCTTTGAATTCCAACATTGCCTAGAAGCTGAACTAAAGAATGAATAAGTAACAGCCCAACACTTGGGCTGTGCCTGAGCTGGCATGGCTCCCAGCTGAGTGCCTCTATTATGACAACATTGGGAAATGCACACGCATGTCTGAATCATGAACATGGGAACACATGGGAACACACATGGCTAAGCCTCAGAGGTCCCCAGAGATGAAAACTCCACTAACTAGTCTCTCTTCCCCCACCTGAACTCCTTAGCCATGCCCCTTTCTATATTTGAAGTTGCTCAAAGCTGTTGATACCACAGAAACCAGGAGTCCACCTTTGCCCATAGATTCCAGGGATGAAACTCGCTGGTGCACGAGGCTCTGGAATGTGCCCCAGATTCTCACCTTTAGTTCACACACAAAGAAATGAGAAGTTAATGATGAACGGGTAGCAACAGCTGCCTCGGCTACAACTCCGGCTTTCAGCAGATATATTAATTTTTCTGTACTTCTAGTTTTTCATATTTCTTTTAGAGGTACATAAGAATACCAGAAAAGCATCATTGTCATCGACTTAACTGTATCCTTTTTTCTTCCTTGGCTATTGTTCTATTAACGGCATTCTCACTCCCTGGCTGGGATTATCTGCCTCTGCAGGGAAGGAAGAGAGAGAGCTCACATGTCTGGCTCTCACTGCTTTCCATGCACTGCTACATTCTGAATGTGATGCCTAGGGGCTGCCCGGCTAACTGGATGTGTAAATAAAAAGAGTTTTAGATCACTTCAAGGTGTCATTCAAATTTCCATTCCAGCTAACAGGGAGGAAATTCACCAAATCCACCCTGGGGTCACTTTTTCCCATCTCTTTTCCCACCGTCGTGCAATGTGCTAGACAAAGACACAGCAAGTCCCATATTAGGACTTTGCAAGAATAATTCCCCAGTTCTTCCTTCAATCTTGAAAAGATCACTTTTCTCCCTCGTGGATAAAAAAAAAAAAGAAATACAAGAAGGGTTCCAAAAGGTAGTTTCTATTATCAGGCTCTTTTTTTTGTTTAACATATTGTTATGGTAAGATCTAGAATGTCCCCCAAGGGCTCATGTATTAATGTTCAGTTGATGATTAAGTCATGAGGGCTGTAATCTCATCAGTGGATGACCACCGTAATGAGTTTACTGAATGGTAACTGAGGCGAGTGGGGTATTGCTAGAGAAGGTAGTTCCCTGGGGGTGTGGCCTTAGGGACTATGCTTTTGTTTTTTGAATTCCCTGGCTTACTTGCTCTCTTGCTTCTGGCCTCCATGGTATGAGAGCAGAGTCTTGCTTTCTCCATCTTTTTGCTTCCCATCACCATGCCCTGAGATCCACAGACCCTGGCCTCCTGTGGACTGAACCCTGAAATCTCCAAAAACTGTGAGCAAATAAATCTTCCACCCTCCAAGTTGTGGGGTTAGTTGTTTTGCATGAGAGTAGTAAGAATTTTGACCAAGAAACATATCCTCTCTTTTTATTTATCCATACCTGCAATCACTAGTAATCATAATGTATGTGGATCTTTATGGAATGAGATACAAGAAGAATAGAACAACTTAAGTATGTGGCTTTGTATCTGAGTACTTTTGATCTATTATGTAATTTGAAAATTGCTCCTTGCATTGTTGTTGCAAAGCATGGAGGCTCTGTGATGATATCAGATTTGGGCTCTTGGCAAGCTTTCTCTGCCTGTCTATTCTCACAATAAGTGCCATCGCAGTAATCCCCAGTGTGAAGACAATCATTAGTAAATGGCTAAGAAGAGATGTCAATGGTGCTTCAGGCAGAGGTTCATCCACCCACTAATAAAAGCTTTGAACTCGGATAATAGAAAAGCCATCTCTCAGAACCACTTTACCAGGCAGTTTTCTGTAACGGTCAAGGACAAATGCCAAGATTCAGTAGAACACCTAAGTAGAAATAGCAACACCGCCAGCCAAAGTTTTTGAATGAGACTTTGCTCTAAACATCCTATATTCTCAACAATATTGGTAGTTCAAAAACAATTTGTAAGTAATTCACCAAGAACCTAAAGTAAACTCGAGGAAGTTGTAAAATCCCCATCCTTGTGAGAGGATGGGTATCAGAGCATCTCAGAGGTATGTCAGTGAACAGTGGCTGAAGCAGGCCAAGAGAAGAGGAGTCATGGTCGATAACACAGCACTGCTATGCAGCAGAATGTCCTTTCTCTACGCTGCCCAACACGGTAGCCATACGCTTGTGGCTTTTGAGGGTTTGTACTGTGGCTGGTGCAAATGAGAAACGGAATTTTGCATTTAATTTTAATTACACTGAAATAACTGCATGTGTCTGCTGACTACCATATTGGATAATGATAGAAATGGAAGAGGGGGTGTTGAGTGCCTGGGCTAAGCAAGCGAGAAGGCATCACCAGGATTGTGCCACCTCCAAGTGACTGTCAACCAATACCTGCTCCCCAGGCCACGCCGAACTCATTAGGAAACAATATTGTGACCAGCTAGCAATGTCTGACATAAACACAGGAAGCCAAGCTGCTGACACACGGGTCACTTACTTCCCAATGTCAACAGTGAAGAGAAATTAAGATCTTTAGAGAAAGTTGAGAGAATTAGAGGAAGAGCTCAGGTTCTGAGGCCAGAAGATAGACAGGTTCTCTAGAAAACAGAATGGGTTATGGTCATTTCTTTGCTGCTCTAAATCAATACTTTCATATAAGTATGGTTAAGGCAGAGGTTCTGGATATATGCCTAGAGTCAGCCGGATAGCCACTAGTGTCCAATTGTTTATTTGGTTGTCTATTTATTGTCTGCCCTATTTATTCAGATGTGTATTGTTTGTCTGTCTCTGCCACTAGAACATGGGCTGCATGAGGACAGAGACCATCTTGTGCTAGACGGATTGGGTAGAAGACTGTCAAAATGAGCATTCATTCATCAAAAAATATATTTGAAGGCTTACAACACACATGTATTCTATTAGGGTTGGAAAAACAACTATAGCCAGGCGTGGTGGCATACGCTTGTAATCCCAGCATTTGGGAGGCTGAGACCGGAGGTCCAGGTTCGTGGCCGGCCTGAGCTACCTAGTGAGGCCCTCTGCAACCTAGTGAGACCCTGTTTCAAAATAAAGAATAAAAAATAGGGCTGGGGGTATAGCTCAGAGGTAGAATGCCCCTGAGTTCAACCCCCAATACTGCAAAAAAAAAAAAAAGGTGAAGTAAAGGTGAAAAGGGAAGAATGTTCTAGGCAAAGAAAATGGCCTGAGTAATATGTGAGCTCCAAAAACTAAATTGAGGGTGGGTGGGAGACACTGTCAGTGTTATCCAAAGATCAAGCAAGACAGAGGGGCAGGAGGGCAAGCTGTCATAAAGGCTGACAAGGCCCCTGGAGGAGCATTGTACCCCAAGTCTCTGTACTGGCCAATACCATCTGAGGGTAGCCCTCCCAGGAGGACCACAGGCTCCTGTGTTTCCTAATGCCCAGTTCCTGTAATGCTAAATACTTTCTTTTTTGCCCTACTTCTTAAATAGAAAGCATAGGAAAAGGTACTCACTTATCCAACAGAACCAGAGGGACTTATTTGCGCGCGCATACACACACTCTCACACTTGTGTAAGAGTTTACAAAAGGCTCTGCTCACACAGGTACTACTGAATTTGAGTTTCCAGTCTCACCAGTTCTTAGAAAGATAAAAGCAGTAGTTCCATTTTGCAGTTGAAGCTCTTGAGACTCAAACAAAACATGACCTGTCCACCAGGAGTTCACAGTTAGAAGGGGCAGAGCCAGGATGCAAAGTCGCACCATCCACAATCTGATTTTTTCACTGACTGAGTGGGTTCTTCCCAAGTGAGCGTCCCCTGGGCATCACCGAGGCTAGCCCTTAACAACGCCAACCCTCCCATCGCCCAACAATTACTTCTCGAGATGATTCTTTCCCCGAACAGCCTTCTTTTTCCAGCCAGGGAGATATCCTCAGGGAGCTTTCTAAAACACACTTCATTGATTGGAGCATTGGGGACCTGCTTGGAATGTGCTGTGGCTACTTCTCCAGAAAGGTAATACTTTTCCTCTCATTCAAGTCCAAAGCCTTGCTTTGAACAGTTTTGGGCGTTTTTGTGGTACTAGGGATTGAACCCAGGGGCCTTCTGTCTCTGAGCTATACCTGCAGCCCTATTTTATTTTTAGTTTTCAAACAGGGTCTCACTAAGTTGCAGAGGGCCTCACTAAATTGTTGAGGCTGCCTGTGAACCTGCAATGCAATCCTCCTGTCTCAGCCTCCCAAGTACTGGGATTACAGGTGTGCACCACCATGCCTGACACCCAATCCCCCTCTCTTTTTTTTTTTAAACAGGATCTAAGTTGCAGAGGGCCTCAATAAGTTACTGAGGCTGGCCATGAACCTGCGATCCAGCTGTCTCAGTCTCCCAAGTACTAGGATTACAGGCCTGTGCTACTTTGCACCATTTTTCTAAGGCAATTTGGAGAACCTGGAAATCACTCACAGGATCATTAGCCCTGAAATACAATGAGTCATTTTCAGACTCATAGATCGAATGCCCCAAAGTATTTTTAACATGACAGCTCTCATATCCTGAGAGTCTGTAAGGGTCTAGCTGCTTTACACCCATCTTTTAAGTGAGGTCACTAACAGTCCTCGTTTTCCTGAGATCCAGTGTTTCCTGGGGTGAAAGGCTTTTAATGCTAAACTGGGGTGAGGTGATCACTCTATCAGTAATTTAATCCTCACAGCCTCATCTCTACCCGTTATGATTTCTGATGAAAGAATCTAGAGTGTTCACAGGGTTTGCTCAGGGTCTTCACAGCATGTAGGAATAATGCTGAGGTTTAAACTGGGGCCTAATGCCTACTATAACCCCCTGGGTAACCATAGCAGCACAATTTAGCCGGGAGATGGCAGTCCATAACTACTGTCCTGTAAAAGAACACCTAGACCTAAGTCCTTTCACTTCTCTCGAGAATTCTCGGTATTCTGTTTTTCTTTGTTTTGGTACTGGAGACTGAAACCAAGGCGGGTTCTATCTCCTAGTTATGCCCCCAGCCCTTTTTATTTTTTATGTTGAAACAAGGTCTCATTAAGGTTGCTGAGGCTGATCTCAAACCTGCGATCCTCCTGTCTCAGCCTCTCAAGTACTGGGATTATAGGAGTGCGCCACCACGGTGGGCTTAAGAATTTGAGAATTCTCAGTATTCTGACTCCTAAAGTGGAGAAGATTTATTTATTTATTTATTTATTTATTTATTTATTTATTTATTTATGGACCGAAATAAAACTGGGAGCAATCTCTTATGCCTTAAGCCCCATGTTCTGATTTGTATGTCAATGCCAGCAGTATTATTTCACCTGCGAGCTGCTCTTGAAACACCCAGCACCAGCAAGCACCCTGCAAGATGACTGAGCTGGGAAACCAACCAGTCAGCTGTGCAGATCTGGCCTTGGAGTCTCACCTGCGGAAGTGAAATAAGAATCAGGTGGGCCTTCCTCTGCCAGACACTAGCAGTGCGACCTTGGGGTTAATAACAGTATTTCTCAGGATTACTCTGGAGCATAAAATAAAATTGCCCATGTGAATTTACCTTGCTTTGTAACTGGCACGTGATAAATGCCAAGTACTAGTTCACAAACAATCCCCCAAACAGGAAACGAAGTGTCCCTCGTTTTGTAATCTCCTCAAACTTCCATCCAGGTTTCTGAAACATAAACTTACACAGAGACAACAGATTGTGTCAAATAAGAATACAAACAACCCATTTTTTTCCTAAAATGGGCCAAAGACTTGAACAGACCTTTTACGAAAGAAACACAAAGATAACAAATAGAGAAAGGCATGATGGCACATGCCTGAAACCCACATACTTAGGAGGCCGAGTCAGGAGGATCACAGGCTTAAGGACACCCTCAGTAACTTTAGCAAGACCCTCACAACAACTTAGTGAGACCCTGTTTCAAAAACTTAAATATTTTTTTTTTTAAAAAAGGGCTGGGGGTGTACCTCAGAGGTAAAATGACCCTGGGTTCAACCCATAGTACAAAAAAAAGATAAGCACATGAAAAGATGTCCAAAATCACTAGTCAATGCGGAAATACAAATTAAAATCACAGTATCATTACCCACCTACTAGAATGATTCATTGTACTCATAATACTTACAGCTAAGAGTGATATAAAACCAGAATCCTCATGAATTGAACACAGGAATGTGAAATGGAGTAGTGCTTTTGAAGAGTGGCAGTTTCTTACAAAGTCAAACAGACACATATTTATATGACCTAGCAGCCCCATCTGTAGGAACTCGCCCAAGAGAAATAAAAATGTAGGCTCACACACCCAAAATGCTTAGTGCATCATCAAAGCCAAACATCTAAACGACACAAACGTTCATCACTAGATTAATAACAACAAATAACATGTGGCACATCTACACAGTGAAGTACGGCTCGGTAAGAAGGAAAAAAAAGGTTGAATATCCACTATCTTTGGTTAGGCAAAAGAGGCCAAATGCATTTCATGTATTCGAAATATTGGAAAAGGCTGGAGAAGAACCAGGAGAGTCTTTGCAGAGGAACGTAAAGGAAATATAACAAATAGAGAAAGGCATGATAGCACATGCCTGAAACCCACGTACTTAGGAGGCCAAATCAGGAGTATCATAGGTTTAATGCCACCCTCAGTAACTTTAGCAAGACCCTCACAGCAATTTAGTGAGACACTGTTTCAAAAACTTATTTAAAAAAAAAAAAATGGGCTGGGGAGCCGGGTGTGGTGGTACACGTGTTCAATCCCAGTACGTGTGGCCAGCTGCTCCTAAGATACAGCCTGGACTTCTACCACGCCATCACACTGCCTTTGTAATGACCACACCTCTAGCCTCTACCTCCACTTGATCCTACAGGCACACTACATTCTAGTCTTCACACTGCTTTTGGTTTTTGTTGGTTTGTTTTTAACTAGAGAGCAAACCCAGGGCCTTGTGCATGCTAGGCAAGTGAGCCACATCCACGGCCCTACTTGTCTATTTGAAACTTTGACACAGTCTTTACACCTGGAAAGCTGTCGCTCTGAATTTCCTACTCCACTGAGACCTGGTAAAATGGAGCCATGCAAGGTCCCATGGCCACCTCTTTATCTACAATACCTCTTACTTTCCCGTGTAGCCTCCTGATCTTTGTATAAATGTGTCTCCTCCATCAGACTGTGGCTTTCCTGCTTTCAAATTTGCAATCCTAGCATCTAAAAGGAAGTGCTAATACGTATTGACCAAAGGCATCAATGCAGAAATCGATGTTACCGAGATTTATCGAGTGTTCACTACATACATGCCAGGCATGGTGATGGGACAGTGCGTGTACCCAAGACTGAGCAGCTCATCCCCCACACTGGCCACCCCAAAATGAGAAGCCCTGTCTATGGTGCCTCCTTCTGCCAGACTTCCTCTGTACAGTGTAAGGTCAAAATGAGAAACCGCTTGACACATAAATGCATAGCTCAGAGAAAAAGCTTTAGGAATATCAGCAGAAAATCAACTCACTTTAACTTGCAGGCCCATACACACAAAACAAAATCTATTTTATTCTAAATGGATGAGAACCATAAAAGGCCTATATTTTAAAACATCAGAGCCCAATTGGATTTATGCTTAGACTCTCTGCTCAGCAAATGTGTACTGTCCATTTCATCTTATAAGAAACTAAGGATTCTGAAATTCTGAGGCAGACTCCAAATGTTTCACGTAACCATATCAGAACTCAGGGAACATTAGGGTTCCCTAAGATGAGAAAGGGGGTTTTCACGCAGGCCATCTGGGTGCAAGTCCTAGGCTAATGCGGTTTCAAGTGCCAACTCTGCCTTTGGACAAATCTTGTTATGGGACCTCACTTTCCTCATCTGTGAAAAAGGAATGGGGGAGAGGGTCAGGCCCAATGAGCGGTGATTTCCAACCAGGTTCCTAATTCTAGAGGTCTCCTGTTGCATGTAAGAATTAATGATCGAGTCCTCTATCTTCCTGTACGTAAGCAAGCAAGAGAGTCCATACTTTTTTTTTCTTTTAAACTAGAGGAAAGGCCATGCTACCAAATGTTCTATATTCTTGTCTAAATGTGTCTCTTCTCCGTCTCTCAGTCTCTCCCTTCACCTCTCTTTCCTTTTTTCCCTCTTATCTAGGGAAGGACTGATGGCTGATTTGGCCACTAATATCCACTTCTTTTGGTCTGGTAAACAGCGCCCAGGCTTGTTTTTCTAGAAACTATATAACCACTCCAAAGGATACAGCTTGCCAGAACTTTCTACTAGGATGCCCTGGCCAAGAAGCAGATATGGGATACAAGTGAAGCCCATCAGATAACCATTCCGTGGGAGTTGGGTCTTGAACAGAGTGGCAGAAAGGACAAAAACAGCTGGAATTTATTCCTCTCCCGTCAATGCTCCCAAGAGACTTTCCATCATTTCCTTCTAATAAGATCATTGGAGCTTCCCCGGCCTCAGCATTGTCCAAAAATCCATTCATCAACTTTCCTTTGATCTTGGAATTACCTTACAACCCAACAAAATATTTTTGTGCTCAGATTCAAGTCTATTTCTCTTGCCTGCAATCTAAGTGCTCTAACAGATACACATGTGCCACCTACTCCACTCAAAGAAGCAATAAACGTAATGTATTAGAGCAAGGCCACCCATCTGCTCTAACAGTGTCTGACCTATATCCCTGGAACAGGGTGCAGGGACTTTCCATCTTGGCCCTCCTGATGAAAGAAGAGCAGTCTATAGACAAGTCAAGATAACTCTCTGCCACCTGTCACCCACCAGGAAAAGACCTGGGGACATCTTAAGGTCCACATAGCAGGTTGGACAGTACCAACATGGCTTGACTGTTGAATGGCGAGTCCATGTCACATTTCCAGCCCCCAGAACTCTTGGAAATTGAAATTTCTAGGGGAACTTAAGAGTCCAAATTCACTCTCCTTTTAGGAACCATGAATCCCGATAGTAGTAATAAGTGTTTATTGAATATATTAGATAGCCATTACCTATGAAGTATTGAATCCAAACCTTTTTGTGATTTATCTTACTTGAGCCATACAATAGCCGTAATTATTTCTACTGTACATGAAAACACGGAGGTTTGGGAAGGTGAAGGTTAGACCTCATCTGAGGTCAAGAACCAAGTGAAAGAGACAAGACCAAGCTCAGGTCTTTCTGACTTTATAGTCAATTCTGTTCATCACGGCACCATCCTGCCTGATGTGAGCAAGTTTCTGCTTCGGTGCCAGATGTCAATCCACCTGGCTAACAATGCAAAAACAGAGAGCTTCCATTAGTCTTCACGCCAGGAACCCAAGGGTCAGGCGACTAAGTGAACTGCCTCGATTTTTTTTTTTTTTTTTTTTTTTTTTTTTTTGCGGTACTGGGGATTGAACTCAGGGGCATTCTACCTCTGAGCTATACCCCCAGCCCTATTTTTTATTCTTTATTTTGAAACCGAGTCTCATTAAGTTGCGGAGTGCCTCACTAGGTAGCTGAGGCTGGCCGCGAACCCGGATCCTCCGGTCTCAGCCTCCCGAATGCTGGGATTACAA